>JAUMHM010125941.1:0-19387 GCA_032362435.1 Melikaiella ostensackeni
ATTGAATTTTGAGGTTAGAACATAAATCCAACACCCATAAATTAATGAAAAAAATCATCCAGTTTGGCAGTTATATGAGTTCACTTTGTGAAATTATCTACCAACATGAAATTGTTTTCATTTGATGGAAATTCTTTAGTTTCAATTATATGTTGTCTTCTAAAGGAAATAAAACGACATGTATTTTACCGATAATGACGTGTATTATCAAAAAAGTGTCCAAGTATTTCTTCAGAGTGTGATATTTTTAAAACTAAACTTTCTGATTCTAATAGAAATTTTCAGGCGGATTTTGAAAAAGGACGAAAAGTTCTATCAGAATAAGAAAGAAAAAGAAAAATATCTATTTTATAAATCTATCTGTGTTATCTATCTATGAATATTTATATTAATAGTTTTAAAAAAATACTTTAAAGAAATGTGGATAATTTTTCAGCATTCTTAGCATGATTAAACTCTTAAGTATTTTAAAAATTAAAGCTTTTAATTGTATGGTTGTAAATTGTCATAAATTGTAACATTGTCATTCTGAGTTTGAATTTGTTACATTATAAATGTTCTAATTTTTCATTTTAGTAGCTATGTCATGAAATTCCATAAAATATTCATTATCAATGAAATTTTTGAAGGAAATATCCTGAATGAAAAGACAATTTGTAAATTCAATCCATGAATCTGGATGTATAACACTGACTGTATTTAAGTAAAAGCCATTGATAAATTACAAAGTTTGAAAATGTGAATTACTAAATGGGAGAGAAGGTTATGTAATTAAAGAAAAACAAAAATTTTGAGCCGTATATATTTAAAAAATGTAATGGCTCGGTGGAAAAGGACTGAAAGGTATAAAAAAACCACAAAAACGACCTACAAAGGTGTTTCAGAATTAAAAAATAGAACAGGGTGCTTTTTTGACGTGAGTCCCCTTGCCTCTCACAAACGAAAAATGAATCTCATATAATTATAATATATGAGATTTATTTTTTGTTTATTATACAATATGGTTCTAAATAAAATATAAATTAACAACAAAATCGGGATGCTTTTTTTAAGCGAGTCCCCTTGCCTCTCACAAACTTCTCTTCTTCGGCGATTCGTACAACTTTTCAGACGACATTCGAGACAAATGATCATCTGAAACCGTAGCAGTTCGAGCAGTTTTCTCTTGCTGCTGCACTGCCGATTTTACGACGGTAATAGCGTTAATGCTATCTGTCGATAAGCGATTACGCTTTTTCGTCGAAATATCATGTAATATGGAAAAAGTCCTTTCTGCAGCAGCATTTGAATGTGGCAAAGATCGAATGTATCCTACCAACTTCTTCAATCATGGATATTTGGTATGGCCGTTTGCGTATCTATTAGATAAAATAGTTTTCCACACCTCATCGAAAGAACGCATGTCAAGTTCGGGTTGCGAAGAAAAATCCCGATAAACAAGGCGCCATTCCGTTTTCGAAGCAGCCTTGTCGAAGTCTCCAAATTTGCTACAAAAATACCAAATGTCAACCAAATTGGTGTCTCTGTCGCTATCCATTAAAGCTTGTCTAGCGTCAAAGATAGAAAATTTCCTAGAAAATTCATCGCGAATGTAGTACAACCTACTCAAAATTTGAGAAGCAGCCTCGACTAAAAATGACAGACAATTTTGGCGAATTTCGCGTATAATTTCTGCATTTGCAACGCTATTCTGAGACGATCCCTCAAGAATATCGCTGCAATCCAGTTTGAAACTTATATCCTCCATCGATTTTTGTTTACCCGGTGAAAAAAAATCAATTTTCTCTGTACCTAAAAACTTCAACAAACCTTCTTTCAAAAAGTGTCTCGCGATTGTCTGAAGAAATTAAAGACTCTTTGAGTGAAGAAGATGCACTCTAATTTCAGAGTGCTGAAAAAATTAATTAATTTTGTTAAATTCCAATAAAATGTATTCTAGAAAAGCTAAACATGCTCTTGTTCTGGGATCCTTCAAGTTCTTTTTAATTTTTATAAAAGTTGACTTAGATTTATCCGTAAACATAATTCATTAAAATAAGCTAACAATAAATCATACAAATCCCGTACCCTTTTAGTACAAGTGTTTTCGCGTAATTAAGAATCTTGATAGACGTTCCTTGATAAGCTGAAGTAAACCGCTCGAACGCTTCTGAACGCTGAGTGCTGTTCATGTGGTGAACAATCGATTGCAGAAAGCTATCGATGTAGGACGGAATAGCGTCATTGCAAGCATCTTTTGCAGCTAAAGCAAGTTTATGACATGTACAAGTAATTGTAAGTATTGCCAGATTTTCTTGAAGAATTAAAGTTTTAAAAGAATTTTTATCTCCTATCATAACTTATGCATTGTCAGTCGAAACGGCTAAAATATTAGAGAAAGGAATTTTATTATCAGACATGTAATTTTTGAAAATCGTAAAGATACCTTCTGCACTTAAATTTGTTCAATCGAGATTTATTAATTTCGTTAATCCCGTCATCACAACGAAAGTTTCGCAATCGACAAATGAAACCAGAAATGTCATCCATTTTACGGATCTATTTGGATCAGTTGTCTCGTCGACATGAAAAGAGAATTTTGGTTTTCCTGGGGAGCTTTCTTTCGATCTTCGAAAGATTGAATAGAATCATAAATTACTTCGGCCGCTATATCCTGTAAAGTTTCGATGCCACTCTCAATACTAATCTTGATACGTTCTGGTGCTTCAGCATGACGAATAAGGTTACCGAGACCGCCCGTACAACACCTATCAACATTACATAAGGTACAACCAAACTTGTACTCGTCTGTGGGTACCACTTGCAACCAAGATTTGAAGCGAATGTCCTCTAACCATTTTGGCAAAAATTTGTGAAACGCATCTTTCTTTTCTCTACGTTTAAACTCATTATTTTGCATCTTTTGATGTCTTCTAGAATCTATGTCATTTTGCAATCTTCGTTTATTAACCACTACAAATTGTTGCTTGTAAATGGTGCACAAAAACTTATCATTATTACTGGGCACCTCTTCGATGCATGGGTAATTATTCATCCAGGCTGCAACAAACCTTTGTTGTTTTTTCCCAGAACCCAAGTGATCGCTGTCCGACATTTTTTTTAAATTTTTGCCGAAGAGATTAAGATTAAGATTATCAAGATTCACATTCTGAAAACACAGTCGAGGAAATTTGTGAAAATCGATGTGTCACTGATTTTCTCGGAAACTATCACTCGTAGAAAAAAATACTTGGAACAAAAAATGTATATTTCTATGAGATCTACAACTTTTGTTTAAAATATTTTTTTTAATTTTGCATGTTGACTGAGGCAAACGCAAAAAACCATGATTTTTAAGGTTTTTTCATGGTTTCACTATGAAAACCGACTAGTCGACAATTTTCACTATCATATTCGTTATCAGCGCGTCAAAGTTCATGAGCATATGGAGTTTAAATAAAATTGGAGGGTTCAGGTTTTCGGAATCACACGCAATTATATATATAATTATATATTATATCTATAAAATTGTATACTATAATGTATAAATGAATAGATATATAAATATAATAGATATAATATAATAAACTATATATAATTATATATTATACATATTAAAATGAGCGTCCGGATCAACGAATGTGTCGCGCGCTCGAAAACGCAAAAAAGTATTGTCCGAACGGCTCATGATATCCAAATTTTGAAGTTCAAAAAATTAAATTTTGAAAAACATGAACTTGTAGAGGAGGACAAAACGGAACTTTTTCAATTTGAAGTTTTTCCGTCCGATGAATATTTTTAATAATAAAAATGAACAAGTGAGAAAAAAATTTCCCCAAATTCAATTATTTTTTAAAACATAAATCGTCAAAACTCAGCCAAATATTCTTGAAACTATTTAAAATTAGGTATACACACGTAGTATACCCTAGCAATGCCTAAAAAATGATGGAGATAATGAAAACTTCCTATTGTTCAATAATAATTAATTGCAAATTGAGACTGATCGATAAGCACGTTTCTTTAGTTTCGACGAAGGAAAGTATCGAGGAAACTTCCGAGTTGAAAGAACTTCCACTGAAACATTTGTTCCTCACTATTGGAGTAAGAAGAATGTAAGCAAACCGTCTAGTGCCTTTGTTTTGAACTTTTCGCTATGAAAAGGCTTGGATGTCTCAAATTTTTTCGGACTGTGCAGGTCGCTCTCCGATTTATTAGATCAAATTTAAGACATATTTTTTTATTTTATTATACTGTAAGACATTATGGATGGACATTTTCAGTTATTTTTATGTTCGTGAAATATGTCAGAATTTCAAGTAGGTCGAAAAAAAAGCAAGTAGAAGAGAAATGTGACAAAAGATTGCAGAAAGGAGGTAATAGAAGATTCATTTGAATTTAAATTGTATAATTTTAAAAATTTTGTACTATAAAATTATTCAATAAATCTAAAAAATTTTGTTGCGCATGTAAATTGAAGTTCATTAAAGGACCGCGGACGCACGGGGGGAATACCTTTTTTGGACAAAAATCGCCTGACAGTACATTCCTTAAGGGATTTTGATTTTTTTTGTTTAGAAATGTCTCGCAAAAGACTCCTTGCTGTCATATTTTTCATAGTGTTAAAAAATGCTAATTACATAAAAAAAATTATGAACCAATGCACATTTTGATTATTTTCTGATGAATATGGTTCATTTTTTTGCCGAATCAACTAGAAATGTCTCGCCAAACACTCCTTGCTGTCAATATGTTAGTACATTTCGAGTTGATTCCACAAAGCCAGTTCAGCCTATTCATGAAAGAATGGTCAAAATGTGCATTTGTTCATAACAAAGAAAAGGCAAAACATAAAGCGGTTGATTCTCTATTAATTGGGGAAAGGGTCAGGATTTTAAATGTTCAATAATTGAAAAGTCGCGTCCTTTATAGGCGAGTACCGACGAGAGTACAGGCGAACGTTGAGAAACGCTTTCAACCATAGACGGCGACGCCTGCTTTCTTACATAATGGATATTTACGTCAATTTTCAATGAATCAATCTAAAAATTTCCAGAAATCTTACTTTAATAATGAGGAACAAATGTCTTGCTGAAAGTTCTTTCAACTCTGAAGTTTCCTTGATACTTTTCTTCGTCGAAACAAAAAAGAACGTGTTTATCGATCGGTCTCAATTTGCAATTGATTATTATTGAACAATAGGAAGTTTTCATCATCTCCATCATTTTTTAGGCATTTTTAGAGAAAACTACGCGCTTATACAAAATTTCAAATAGTTTTGATGATATTTGGCCGAGTTTTGACGATTTATGTTTTAAAAATTAACTGAATTTGGGGAATTTTTTTTCACTTTTTCATTTTTATTATAAAAAATATTCATCTGACGAAAAAACTTCAAATAGAAGAAAGTTCCGTTTTGTCCTTCTCTACAAGTTCATGTTTTTCAAAATTTAATTTTTTTAATTTGAAAATTTGGATATCTCGAGACGCTTGGACAATAATTTTCCGTGTTTTCGAACGCGCGACCCATTCTTTGATCGGGACCCTCAATTGAAATTATAATTATTATTGAATTATTTAAGATTAAAATTATTATTAACCAAATTCAAATTCAAATCAATCTAGAATAAAAATAAATTTTATAACTTTCATTTTATTAATTGTCTATTAATTTTCTTTATTATTAATTCTTGCGTATTTTTCATATTTATAGACGGAGGAAAAAGCGCATATTCATAGGAATACAAATTCTCAATATAATGAAGTTAACAAGTTTGCTTCCTTTAAAAGGACCCCGCACACAATACATGGGAACATGTCTTTCGGTGTATTTGGCTGAAACTGGGTAATATTGTAGATTATAAGGGTCCAATGAAATATCCTTAACAAAATTTTGTGAAAAAAGGGACAGTTTTAGCGCTATACGGCGCCAAGCGCTCAAAATCAGTGCATATGATTTAGAGGTATCTGCATAGCATTGAGAGTAAAACAGCGAAAAAATAAGAATCACACATTAAAATGTGGTCAGCATTGCGCCCGCTTATCCCGATAACTCTCACAGCGCTCTTCTCGTAACAGCCGAACTCTAAGCGCTCAATATTTTTAATGAACTACAATATTTACAGTGTGAAAGCAACAGCGGTGCTAAAAAAACGTCAGCATCAAGTGCAGTAAAAACAATCGTATAAATCGCCCGCTTCTCGCAACACTAGAACGCGGAGCCTCAATACTTTCAATTATTTGCAACGTTCACAGTTTGAGTGCAGCAACAGTCCTAAAATAAGGTCAGTATCAAGTGATATTGTGCCAATCATGTATATCGTCCACTTCCAGCAAAGTTCGAACGCCAAGCACTCAATATTTTGAATTAACCTGAACACTCACACTTTAAGGGCAGCAATAGTATTAAAATAATATCAGTATCAAGGGCAGTAATGGCAATTATATAAATCGTCCGGATTTCACAACGTCAGGACGCGAAGCGCTAAATATTTCGAATTAACTGCAACACTCACAGTTTGAGGGCAGCAAGAGTGCTAAAATAAGGTTGGTATCGAATGCATTAATGCCAATCATATAAATTGTCCGCTTTTCGCAATGTTAGAACGCGAAGCGCTCAATATTTTGGATTAAATGCAACACTCACAGTTTGAGAGCTGCAACAGTGCTGAAATAAGGTCAGCATAATGTCCGGTAATAGCAATCATATAAATTGTCCCCTTCTCGCAAAACGTTGTAACGCGAAGCGCTTAAAATTTTTAATTCATTGCAATACTCACAGTTTGAGGGCAGCAATAGTTCTAAAATTAGGTAAGTATCAAGTGCTATTATGCCAGTCACATATATCGTCCACTAAAAGCAACGTTCGAACGCTAAGCACTCAGTATTTTGAATTAATTGCAACACTGACAGTTTGAAGGCAGCAATGGATCTGAAATAAGATCAGGATCATTAGCTACTTTTTCGTTATGAACAAAATAATAATATTTGAAACATTTTCTATATTCCTTAATGTAAGAATAAAACGTGGCTAATGGAATCCATTTTAACACCTTATTTTAATATATGTTCAGGAGTCTGGAAATTAATTATTATTTTCAAGGTATAATGACATAATTGTTTGAAAAATCATTGAAAAAGTCATTTACGCAACCACAACGGACTATGTAATAAAAACGTCATAAATTAAAGGAAAGGTTGTTTAGTATTATAAAAATGAAAATATTCAACCCGTAAACTGTTTCTTATTTAGTACTTAGAATAAATGAAATACACCATATACATTTTTTTAAACGGAAACTAAATGAAGTTAGTTACAAGTAATAAAAAAAGACTGCGTCTTCGTTATAAAACTTGTGAATAGCTTCACTCAGTTCATGCGTCAAAATAGTCTCGGAGGTGTATTTCGTTTAACATACTCAATACTTGAACATATAATTTTTATAACGTATAAGAACCGTCAAGTATAAAACGAAACAAACTTTATGTAAGTTTCGTTTCTTATAGTGGTAAGTACCTATATAATTCCAACGTTTGTATGACGCGTGTATTGAAAAGTCAATTGTGGTTAAATGATTATTCTCATCAAGTGATTTTTGCAATAAGTATAATAGAATCCTACATTGGGAATAATCCTGTATTTCCAAATTCCTGAGGAGACATTTCAATATGGCTTTCAGAAATCGTCTACATTGCTACGTTTGCGACAGAGCATATGCTCCTGAACAGATGGCTCGCGTAGATGGCGATGAAAATGCTAATAAATGCGAAATCGCTATTCTGAGAAGAAATGGATTTAATAGTCCCCCACTTATTATTACGAATATCACGAAAATATGTTTCAACTGTAATCAGTCTATTCCTAATGAAATAGCTGCAGTTGAAGGTGACCCTTCTTGTATGAGACTTAACGTATTGACTCAAACTGGAAGTCGAAATTGCATGTTTTGCAATACTGAAATTGATATACGCAGGCTTTCACTGGAATGCAAAGTGGATCTTTTCATTGTACAAAATATCTATATCCCAGATAATATCAAATCTTGCAGAAATAATTCAAACGATAATGGCTTCATTCCAAAGCATTTCTTTCCTGGCTTGCATTCTATCTACATACCTCACGTTATTCCAGGAGAGCAATTGCAAGCATTTTTACAAGGCCTTCGTGATGTAGCGGGAAAACAGACGAGGTTCAAGGATAAAAATAGTTTCACTGATAACGAATTTGAATCCTTTCCTCCTGTGCCAAAAAAAAACAGTTTCTGGAATTGTTTGCTCATTGTGATAGAGTACCCAGTCAAGAAAGGTGCAGGTACATCAGCAAGAATGATCTTCTAATGTTCTTGTGTAAGATGCGACAAGGGCTTTCTGACGACTTTTTGATAGTCATGTTCCAATATTCGAGTAGACAAGCTGTGAGTCTTGCCATTGCTACTGTCAGGCAATCACTGATACAACTCTTTGTTCCTCGTAATATTGGATTTGATGCTCTCACACGAAAACAGTATATAGAAAGGCATGTCAATGAATTTCAAAATGAATTATACAACCCAGAGCCACAAACTTCACAGGTGATAGCAAAAATTGACGGTACCTACAGGTATGTCCATATATCAAAAAGTACCAATTTTCAATCTCTTCGGCAGTCAGAGTGTGTTCACAAGGCATGGCATCTACTTAAGCCTGTTTTGATTGTAGCACCAAATGGCTACATTCTTGGATATACAAGGGCCTTATTTTTCGAATAGTAGAAATAATGACGCTGCAATTCTACGAAACGAATTGGAGAGAGATGCTGAGAGAATGGGACAGTGGTTCCATGAAAATGATATATAATAGTAGAGAGAGCTTACCGGGATGTCTCAGAGCTACTGGCTCGCCTCGGTATTAAATGAAAAATGCCAGCACTTCTACTACCTGGATAGCGACAACTTTCTACGGAGGAAGCCAATGATTCGCGTTTAGTCACGAAGTCTAGATGGATTGTAGAGGCTGGGAATGGTCACATTGGAACAATATTTTAATTCGTGGACAATACTGAGCCGATTTCGCATCTTCCAAATCTGGGTGACCTTTATCGCATAGCTGGTGCAATTAGAAACCGGTATCATCCTTCCATCACCATGAAAGGGGCTAAAATAGAAATGACTCAACAATTGCTTCAAGAAGCCAGAGAACCGAATGTAGTTCAAGCCCTGGTGGAGGTTGAGGGGCTGCACATGCGCAAAGATGGGTTTGATTGAACTTTGAACATATACCCGATTTTCCACTATTAACTCTAAACTATTCAAAAGCGCTGGCTATTGGGACATTTCAAATAAATTTAGCCTCATTCTATATACTGGACAAAATACAGAGGGACGATACAAATGAGTTCCAGGTTGAAATGTTGAGAGATGCAGAGAGGATACCAGAAGCTGGATTATTAAGGATAAGAGTGTACTCACGATTCCGCAACGCAGGAATACATCAATTGTAGATCGCATACCAACCTAATAACGAAAATGACGGAATGAATGACGGGGAAGTCAAACTTGTGCAAGATTACTGCTGTACGTGTAAGTCTGGTGCTCGAACTGTTGGCACATGTGCACACGTTGCCAGTGTATTGTGGTTCCTCGGATATGCACGACATAAACAAAATATTCGATATCCCCCAACAAGACTAATCCATGCAATCAATGATGCTGGAAATAGGGCGCAAGAAGAAAATCTCTTTGGCGTCATAGATATTTGAAAATATATCTTCTCAGAGGTATTCGCTATCCACATATTCTATATTCATATCTATATTCGCCATCTTTGATCAGCTCAATAACCTTAACCTCTCCGCGTCGTCTAGACTATTTCCAAACTTGTCCTTATAAACTGGATGATCTCGCTTCAATTAGCTGGATCATTCCCAATCTTGCCTTCTTTGGTTAGACCATGCCCAATCTTGACTTCATACATGATTGGCACAACAGCACTTGAAACTGATCATATTTGAGCACCGTTGCTGCCCTCAAACTGTGTCTGTTGCAGTTAGTTAAAATTATTGAGTGCTCAGCGTTCGAACGTAGCTGAAAGTGGACGATATACATGATTGGCACAATAGCACTTCATACTGACCTTATTTTAGCATCGCTGCTGCCCCCAAACTGTGTCTTGCAGTTAGTTGAAAATATTGAGCGCTTAGCGTTCGAACGTAGACGGAAGTTGACGATATACATGATTGGCACAATAACCCTTAATACTGGCCTAATTTTAGGACTGTTGCTGCCCTGAAACTGTAAATGTTACAAAAAATTGAAAATATTGAGCGCTTCGCGTTCTAACGCTGCGAGAAGCGGGCGATTCATAAGAATTTTATCACCGCAGTTGATGCTGACGTTATTTTAGCACCGCTGTTGCTTTCAAACTGTGAGTGTTGCAGTTCATTCAAAATATTGAGCGCTTAGCGTTCGGCTGTTACGAGAAGAGCGCTGTGAGAGTTATCAGGATAAGCGGGCATAATGCTGACCACATTGTAATGTGTGATTCTTATTTTGGCGCTGTTGTTGCTCTCGATGCTATGCAGATACCTGTATATCATGTGCACCGATTTTGAGCGCTTGGCGCCGTAGAGCTGATATAAATATTTATAGATAGATATACAGGTAGATTTATAATATAGATATTTATCTTTTTCTTTCTTATTCTGATAGAACTTTTCGTTCTTTTTCAAAATCCGCCGCAAAAGTTCTGTTAGAATCAGAAAGTTTAGTTTACAAAACATCACACTCTGAAGGAATATTTGGACAATTCTTTGATAATACACGTTATTGTCGGTAAAATACATGTCGTCTTATTTTCTTAAAAAAACAACATATAATTGAAACTAAAGAATTTTCATCAAATGGATACATATATATAATATATATGATAGTATTAATATCAATATTCGATACACCTGAAAAAACATAACCTCAAAGTCGACGCATATAAAAATTAAGAATCAGGCAAAACAATAAAATCGCCAATTTCTTCAATTTCCTCCACATGCGGATCAAGATAAAAATAGAAGACCGCCGAAGTTTTCCGAAGCTTTCAGAGCGGCAATCGTGCATCTTCGAGTTTTCAGATTCAGAAGAAGAGAAGTCGGTTGCACGCGCAACCACAGTCATGAGCTATGGTCTCCTACTCTTTTCACACCGACATAGAGCTTTAATTGTGTGCGAGTGTATCTCGGTTTAAAGCGGAAAGCACACACTTTTGCATAGCGCATTTAACAAAAAAAAATTAAGTTTTGTAACATTATATATTATGAGAGGAATATTGAAAGATATTTATGAGTTTTAAAAAGTTTTTACATGTTTAACAAGTTCTACCATTTACGTAATGAATCTGAAATCAGAAATTAAATTTTTTTAAATGCATTTTATTTCATGAATAGACGTCAAAACCGAGAAAAAAAATCATCAACTTAAGTTTCATAATTGAATCCCAGGCGGAAAAATCATACGTAGTTTGTACATAGCGGGAAATATTATAGATAATTGTCATTTGTTTTATTCATTATTTGTAGAAAACAAATGAAAATTATACATAATTTTTTCCACTGTATATAATTTTGCCGCCTGGGATTGTTGATATTCCAAACATACAGAAACAATCATTATCTCAATTTTTTCAAAAAATAGATTTATCACGTTTTGTTTGCTTGCTCCTCTTCATGATCACAGAATTCCCGGACCTTTTTATGAATTCCCGGCATTTTCCCGTATTTTTCGAAGTGCACAAAATTCCCGACAAATTCCCGGTTTTCCCGCTCTCCCGGGACGCTGGGCATCCTGCATACTACATCACTCTTAAACATTTTTCGAAAAATTTTTTATAAGTCGCATTACGAGCTTTAAAAGTTCAAGTACACATAAGTTCGCCAAAAAAATGTCTTCATCAAATCAGTAAAATACGTGGCATGCGATTCTATGTGGAAAGGATTCTGTTACATGAACAATGAACATACCTGTACACATTTCAGAGCGTACACGGTTTGAAATGAACCCGCTATATATTGTTTCTCTCTAGTAATGAAATTGAATGAATACATGTAGTTGAATCATCATCAAAACATGTATTCACTGAATAGCATAAAAACATATGAAGTACGTAAAATTTACGTATTGAATGTATCAAATATATGAACTTTTTTAATACAAGTATTTATCTTGTTTAAATAAAGCCTTTTAGTACGATTTAGGGCTAGTATTTGTTTAACCGGCATGAAAAAATGTTAATACACTGAAAGTCCCGAATATGTTAGTCCGCAATATGTTATTCCGAGAATTTCGTTCGAGGATCAGGGGTGCAAGGTGTACAAAGAGCGGCACTCTAAGGCCAGCAAACTCGTCCAGTACCACACTAACAATGCGGGTGGTGCCAAGCAAGCGCATAATTTGGTCACTTCGCACAAAAAAAGGAAAATGTTACTACTGGTTTACCAAAAATTGTACACCAGGCACTGGAGTTTACTCAAGCTTGATAAAAAAGTTTTTTTTCACCTTAAAGCTTGGACTTTTTTATTAACCTTACTTTATAAACGTTTTTTCGAAGGCTTTTTTGTACGCACTGCACGGAAAAAGGAACGTTCATTAAAGAATAAAACCATGTTTCATAAAGTGTGATAAAAATAGATCTACAACAAAGCTTTGACGCTGGAAATAATGTTAATTTTTCATTAGAATGTAAATCTTAATAAATTACACATTTTTCTGTAGAATATTTTCTCATCTTGGAGTTATTACTTTCAAAGCAAAACTAATTTTTACAATCAAAAACAAGAGTGCCTTGTAGTTTTTTTCCATTCACTAAGAGAGATATCACGTGACCGTTACTAGCTATAACTATTTATGTATATTAATTGTGAATTATTCAATATTAAACTACTCTTGTACTACATAATCTTTCTATATTGAGACATATGGATGAACGGGGCGATGGAACCTTGAACGGGAGACTCCTCATGAGCATCGAAATACTTGGACAATCACACAGCCATAAGTTATGTATCAGTACACGTTCTCCGTAAAAGCCAATTTTAGGGGAGAAATTGGTTCTTTGAACTCGACACCCTCGCTGATCTAGAAGGACCATTCCGACCGTACCCCCCTTCATACGATCTCGTCCAGCGACACGTCCGTCGAACATCGCCAACCGCTCCTCCCTTCATGTATGGTTTCCTCACCCAAAGACTCATCCGGCTACCAATTCCGTCCACTCTCCTCGTCATACGTTGATTTCCTCGTCTAAAGTTACACACGTCCAGCAACTCCGACCGCTCCCTCCTTCATGCGTTAATTCCTCGTCTAAAGTCACCTCCATCGACGATACCAACCACCCTACCCGGCCTAACAAATAAAGGATATATAATTAGCAGCCCGGAACAAGTGTACGACAGTCCAGTCGGTCCAGTCAGTCAAGAGTCTTCTTCAGTTTTTCATCTTTAATGGGCGTGTGTAATCCACCGGCCTTCAATCCTCAGTCTTCAACAGTTCGGCAACGGTTTACCTTCCCACTTGTCTACAACCACCTGAATCAGGGTATCAACTCCAGCCCATCATCACCGAAGAATTCATTCACTCGGCCACCCCTCGACAGATTGCCTGTTTGAGGAATCGCAAGCGGTACCAACACCCTGGGACCGATCATTGAGCCAGCTTCCAGCCCACATCAGGGCTAGTCAGACGACCTTTTACGAGCCTTCCATTGAAAAAAAATAAAGTAAGTAGTTATTAAACCCATAACAATTTCTCCTGTTTACCTTACCCTGAATTATCACCGGTAACTCACCAGTCTCGTTTTTTCAAAACGGACCGATACCGAAAGCAGGGGCACCTCGCTGGTCTATCGCCCTCACCCCATGTGTCTCAATTAGCAAAAGCCTAAAATCACTTATGTAACTTGTTTAATAAATATAGGTAAATATATCACTAATAGGTATGTGTTATGTTGTTCATGACGTAACATACCCAATAATTTTTTATGCATCTGCCGGGAAAACCACAAGCCATTGAATGAGATTTTTCTGATTGTGAATGATATACTTTCTTTTACATAAAATTCTGAGACTGATAGACCAGTTTGCCCTATACATTTGATAAATTATATATTCTTATTATAAAAAGTGAAAAGTGAATACTCGTTTTGAATATTTTGTCTATATGGTACAAGTGTATTGAGATTTAAAACATTTATTCGTGATAGGAAAACCATAATTTCGTTTTGAAAAGCAGGATTTTTGACAAAGTTTTCTGTGAGTTTATTTGGTAGAGTCCCACTGAATGCAGTATTACGAATTCGCGTAATAATATTATCCTAAAATCGGGTCAAAAAGGCGTACATTTATTAGCAAAATTAGGTCAAATGTATAAATTGGATCATTTCAATATAATCAACTTACATGGACAGAGAAATCATTGAGACATTTTTTTTTGCAAACTCCTATGCCCATAATTTTGGGATGTTAAAATATATTTAAATGGATGAACATAATTCCATTGCAAATAAATTGAAAGATAAAAGAATTACTCTCGGTCAAGTAAATGATAATCCAGGATTACAGAAAATTGTTGAAGTTATCGGTAGTCTACCCCTTGAAAAACCGAATCGAAAAGCTAGCAAAATTGACAGAAACAAAGCGGTCAATTCTACTGATACCAGGCAACAGCATTTAAATTCTAGCACTTCTACTTTTGAGCCCTCACAGTTTGAAGCTTTTGAGAATTTAGCTTCTAAATGCATTTCCTCTAGGCCTGAAAATCATATTGATCTCTCTTCTGAAAACGTGTTCGAACAGCTTCATTCTCATTCATCGATTTCTGGAGCTTCGTGTTCAAATCCAGAACCAAACAGAAATTAACAATCTCTCGCTATTTCAAGTCAAGCTTTGCAAAGAAAAGACGAAATTAATTCAATTAATCCATTCAAAGGAAATCAAGATATTGAAAATATTGATAACAGTGTCATTATTAGCTCCGGTAAAAATCAATATCAAGATACAATATCAGCATCTGATATTTTTTCTCAAACAAATCCAGTAAACTCCACTGAAATAAAAGGTGATAAGTTTTCAGAAATTCCAAATTCTTAAGAAAAGACGATAATGAACTAAACTTGTGAGCAGACACGTGAAAACCTTTCATTTGATTCAATTGGTATACAGGATATCTTTGATAAAGAGAACACTTGTATCTTAAGGAGTTATATCTACTTGTGCTAGGAAAAATAAGGGTTTTTTCATAATCGTTTTTAGTCATAGTGATAAAATTTTATTAGAATATACTACAAAGTATCGATTAATTTATGTATCGAGGTAACTGTATGAATTTTTTTAAGAGAGAATCTTGACAACTGGGGGAAATATGGGAAATATGGGAAATATTCCTTTTGCAGCATATGCGAGTGGGTTGCACCAGCTTCGTCGTATATTAAAAAACAAAACTACTATTTATAACAAATACATTATAGAATTATTGTACTTAGGCGTCCAGTTTTTTGTCAATTACGGGTATTTTGGTAATCTATAAAATGTTTTTCATCTCAGTGTTACGTTCTGTGGAGAAAGCATTCAATTATACCAATATTATATTATCAAAATTATAGGAATAAATACTTTCATTAAAGAAGTATTGGTTTACTTCTTCTTATTTGAACAAGAGAATGATGAGTGTACAAAATATTATATTAGCTCTATGGCCGTTACGTTATGTTTACCAGAAAATGTTTTGAGGAATTTTTACCTTATTTGTATCGATACGACGGGATGGTGTCAAATAAGGTATGTTAATGCAAAAAAAGGAAAAGAGTTACTTCATAATATGGTAATTTCATGTGGCCCGAGGAGTGGACAGTGCGATCTCGAAGCTGCCAAATAATCTGATAGAAATTTGCAGAATTAGGCATATTTTTACCATACTCGTACTTGATGGTAACGGCTGACTCAAGCTCGTCTCCAACATCGCTGACCTTGATACACGGAAAAACATTCATATCTGCACTAGCAATATTTATCCTCGATCATGTTATAAATATCTCTAGGAACGAACCAAAGATATTGGTAAAGTTCTTAAAGCAGGGATTTACAGCAGAATTGACTGTAAGTATTATTAATGATGAATCACAAATGCATATAAATCGTTAAAATAGAGACATTAGTATATAGCTGAATCAGAAATGTTGGAACTCTGAATAAGGCGTTGATGAAAAAATGAATGATAGAAAGTAAATTTTAAAACTTGGATTGAAACTCATTTCATTTTTCCGCATTTCTACTAATCAAAAATTTGTATGTGAAATTTTGATTTTGTATGCCATCTAAAACTAATCACGTCTCATAGCTAATTCAAAGTTATGGTATATATAAAAATCTTTGAATCGAGGTTACAGTTAGTTGTTTCAAAATCGAAAATTATTTTATTCAAGTCTGTGGTGAAAATGCTTAAGCGCTTAACTAAGATTTTAATGAAAATTCAGAATTTTACTTTAGGGTTAATACTTCATATCACTTTTACCTAAAAACAAACTGAAGTTATTCGAAGTACATAAAAAAAATCGATTTTACTGGCATAATAACTTAACTAACCAGCAAATAGGCGAATATGTTTGAAACACATTTAATTTCAAAAAGATCTTTTATTTATTTCCGAATTCGCACAGCATATTTGAAAAATGTTTTTAAAAATTCCACTAGGCTCTTAACATCAAAATAATCTTTTACTACCTTGATCTGACAGAATTAAGAGAATATTCGAACTCATTTATCTCGTATCATGACAGATGTAGATAAGCGCTTCTGTCTTTCCACGACTGAAATATAGTTTAGTTTTATTGATTTGATTTATCAATATTTTGAATTTTAAATTATTCCTTATATATTATGTTTTATTATTATACCTGTAGACTCTTAAATTTCGACGGCTTCGAAATCGAAAAAATTTTCATATTAAATTTTTAATCCTTGGCACTAAAATCGACCGCCTGGAACCGCCGTTCCCATCTTAAACAGAGCATGGAATCCTACTTTATCAGTGTTTTGTGACCCTCAAATTTTGTTCGTTTGGGATAAAAATTAAGTGATGGGCATGAATGCCTTTCAACTTGTAGATTAGTGACAAATTTGAGATTAACAGGTCAATCTCAGTCATATTTTTACATTCTTATCTCAATGAAAAGGTATTGGTTTTTTGCGAAAACTGACTTTCGCGGATTTCATAAGATCCCTACGTTTCAAGAACCCATGAATCCGAAAAAAAACAGGTTTTACAATTGTGCTTGTCTGCTCGTCATTGTTGTCGTCGTCATCGCCTGTATACTGATCATGATATTAGAAATGAAAAAATTAAATTTTTTGGAAACGCAACACAAGATACAATAAGATGTTCGATGAAAAAATTATTCACCTAGAAAAGATCTACAAATTCGTTCACGACCATTTCTCAATAACATGCGTGGTTTTCGTTTTAATCATGAAAAAAGGCCTAAAGTAAAGGAATAAAATTTTTGGAAAAACGACACAGGATACAATAAAATATTCAGTAACAAAATTATTTACCTAAAAAAGCTCTACATATTCATTTCTAACTATTTTTTTATAATCTTTAAAATGTCATTGAAAATTAATATTCAAATTTCTGGAAAGACGACACGAGATACAGTAAAATGTTTTATCCGAAATTGTTTTAGTGAATTAGATCTAGAAATGTGCTTTCGACCATTTTTTGGTAAGACACGTAGAACAGATACAATTCACACCTCGCTTTAGGAAACGCTTGATTGTTTAAAATCCATACCACTGCTTGAATGCAGATTATCATTTTTGTTAATAAAGATATAATGGTTAGTATATTCAAAAGTAAGGCAAATTCAACGACTTATCAGTTGCAGCTAAAAACATTCTTAAAAAATCATTTATGTATGTCCAGCAAAATGAGGGTTTTTATTTTTACTCTACTGCACTTCACTTCCATTATATTTCCTAATTCTGTTCGCAAGTAGAATATAATATGCTAAATCAATCATATATTAAAATATCTAACATTCAGATGTTGACTGTATTCAAAAATTAGTTTTTCGTAAAGCATATACTTTGAAACAGTTGAAACATATGTTATCATAGTATAGTCGGTGCGGTACACTCAAAATAGGCTAAAAATGTTGAGAAAGCATTAAACTTGGCAGATATGTTCTTTTTGATCTAAAGAAGGTTTTAGGATAGGGTGCTAACAAATTTTTTAATTTTTTTCCGGAAAAGGGCAGGTTTTTAAATCCGATATTTTTCAAAACAATGAATATAATTGACTCTTTTTTTCTTCTATTGTGGAGGATTTCCTGAATTTTCTAAATCCGAGAAAAAATGTAAAAAGACTCCAAAATTAATAAAATAGCGGCTATGTTTTCGAAAATCAAAAATTTGTTTTTTTTTTCTCGAAGAATATGCTAGATATGGGAAAAAGTCCGGAGTAAAATTTTTTTTCTTGATGGGACCTACAAAAAGCTTTTTTTTTCATTTTCAGATTACGTTTTTTGATTAAAAATACAAATTTTTTTAGGGTACTCAAATAACGGTAAAAAATATCGAAAAATGGAAAGAGAACCTTCTGTAGGTCTCTTCATTGAGAACAATTCTCACTTGGAATTTTTCCGTATCTCGCACAGTTTTCGAAATCTATTTCAAAGTCAAGGAGAACACATATACCACGTATAATGCCTACTTCAATAACAATTTAAGCCTGTATTGGAGAATTTGCGTTGTACCGCACCGACTATGTACATATCTGTATTTTATTCTCTTGCGTCATTATGGATGTAATGTTTCCTATTTACTGAAAAAATTGTCTTAATAAATGGAAAAAATCATTTATAATACATTATTTTTTATCATTTGTTACAAAACCAATTTAAATTCAGACTTGTAATGTTCACTTTGTTTTCGTAAAAGAAAGTAGGTCAAATATTTTTTATTAGCAGTGTGCTTAAATATCTACACTGGGGCAAGACTAGAGGGCAAGACACCCCCCCTCCAAAAAAAGTTTCCATTTCCGGAGAAAAGAAATCCGTATTTTTTAATTTTCTCGAAATTCCAATATTAACACGTGCAACCGGACACTTAAAAATCCCATATATTTAACATGGGAAAATTTTGGATATTCGAAATATTGGACTGATACTTCAGGGTTTGATCGATAGTGGCCAAATTTTTAAAAAATTGAAAAGGAGTGTCTACTGAATAAAACCATTTCAATAACTTTCATTTTCACCCCCCTTGCCCTCCCCCCAGAATGCCACAAATATGACTCAAAAATAAAAAAATACATTTTTACGTATTATTGTTAATTTTTAGCATTTTCTGTCTTCTTTTTTAATACATATGATTACTAATGGACAATTTGAA
>JAUMHM010125958.1:0-18547 GCA_032362435.1 Melikaiella ostensackeni
TATCGAAAATCTGGTTCATGCATAGCGCTCTGAATCAATTCAAATTTTTTCGATTCGATCAAAGCTTGAGTCGGTGTCGAAAATTCGACTCACGATTCACGCGCTGAGTCGAATCTGATTTTTTCAATTCGATCACAACTTGAGTCGGTGTTGAAAATTCGACTCATGACTCGCGTGCTGTGTCGAAATGGTAGATAACAGCTTGAGTCAGTGTCGAAAATTCGACTCATGGCGTACACGTTGAATCGAATCGGATTTTTTCGATTCGATCACGGCTTGAGTCGGTATCGAAAGTCTGATTCATGCATAGCGCTCTGAGTCAATTCAAATTTTTTCGATTCGATCACAGCTCGAGTCGATGTCGAAAATTTGACTCACGATTCATGCGCTGAGTCGAATCTGATTTTTTCAATTCCACCACAGCTTGAGTCGGCGTTGAAAATTTCACTCATGACTCGCATGCTGAGTCAAATCTGATTTTTTCAATTCCACCACAGCTTGAGTCGGTGTTGAATATTTCACTCATGACTCGCGTGCTGAGTCGAATCTGATTATTTTCATTTCGATCACAGCTTGAGTCGGTGTCGAAAATTCGACTCATTGCTCACAGGTTGAGCCGAATTGGATTTTTTCGATTCGATCAAGCTTGAGTCGGCGTCGAAAACTTGACTCATGAATCACGCGCTGAGTCGAATTGGGTTTTTTTTCGATCACACCTTGAGTGGATGTCGAAAATTCGACTCACGATTCACGTGCTGAGTCGAATTTGATTTTTTCTATTCCACCACAGCTTGAGTCGGTGTTGAAAATTTCACTCATGACTCGCGTGCTGAGTCGAATCTGATTTTTTAGATTCGATCAAAACTTGAGCCGGTGATGAAAATTCGACTTATGACTCGCGTGCTGTGTCAAATCGGTAGATAACAGCTTGAGTCGGTGTCGAAAATTCGACTCATGGCTCACGCGCTGAATCAAATCGGATTTTTTCTATTCGATCACAGCTTGAGTCAGTATCGAAAATCTGGTTCATGCATAGCGCTCTGAATCAATTCAAATTTTTTCGATTCGATCAAAGCTTGAGTCGGTGTGGAAAATTCGACTCACGATTCACGCGCTGAGTCGAATTTCGATTTTTTCAATTCCACCACAGCTTGAGTCGGCGTTGAAAATTTCACTCATGACTCGCGTGCTGAGTCGAATCTGATTTTTTCGATTCGATCAAAACTTGAGTCGGTGTTGAAAATTCGACTCATGACTCGCGTGCTGTGTAGAATCGGTAGATAACAGCTTGAGTCGGTGTCACAAATTCGACTCATGGCTCATGCGCTGAGTCGAATCTCATTTTTTCAATTCCACCACAGCTTGAGTCGGTGTTGAAAATTCGACTCATGACTGACGCGCTGAGTCGAATCGGATTTTTTCGATTCGATCACGGCTTGAGTCTGTATCGAAAATCGGATTCATGCATAGCGCTCTGAGTTAATTCGAATTTTTCCGATTCAATCATAACTTGAGTCGGTGTCGAAAATTCTACTGACGATTCACGCGCTGAGTCGAATCTGATTTGGTTCGACTTTCCCTATTCTCCTCTTTACCCCTTTTTTAAAAATAATTCCTCTTTGTAGATACGACCAAGAACTGAACCTTTACGGAACGGAAACATGGTCTATGGCTTAATGTGCTCTGTTTGTTAAATTTGAAAGAAAATTTTTTAAAAAACATAACCTCTCATAAAGTCCTTTCGTGTAATACTATATCACATAAAGAGTCTTTAAAAAGGAGAAAATATGTTTCTAAAAATCTGTGTAATAGGCTCATTAGAGACAGTTATGTAAACAAGTGAAAAAAGAGGGAGAAAAAGGAAAGAGACAACCTATTGCCTTATTATTTCACCGTCTTTTTTATACTACAAGGATCCAATATGTTTCAAGGTCATTTAGACCTCCTCGTCAAGGAAACTTTATAGGAAACTTCGGTAATATATTTTGGTCTGATTTTTTTATTATTTTAAAATTACTATGAATCGTGGATTGGATCTAATCTTTTTTAGAAAATAATATTTTTCAAAACTCTTTCGGAAAATTTTGTACATGCTTTTTATCTTAGTTGAACAATGAAATGAAAATATTTTATTTCTCATAGAAATCTAATAAAACTGTCAAAGATCATCAAATTTTCTACTGTTTTTGATATTCATGAAGTTGAAACATAGTCTGTTTATTTCATAAATCTTTTTCGGAAAAAATTCCGTGAGCTTTGCATTTCATTAGGAAATTTTTCTGTGATTCAGTTTGATTTAATTTTTTACTTCAGTAAAAAAAAAATTTTTTTTATTAATAACAGGACTGTCTATCATATTACTGCCTGATCCCAAATTTCTTTCAATCTCTGTAAAATACATGATGAATATAAGCGGAAATTTAAAAAATAGTTTTTTGATACATTTACATAGCTATTTTTTCCGCAAAAGGTTTATGATATAAATAACAGACTAGGTTTTAACTTAATGAGTATCAAGAACAGTAGAAAGTTTGATGACCTTTGACAGTTTTATTAGATTTCTATGAAAAATAAAATGCTTTCATTCAATTTTTCAAGTAAGATAAAAAGTATGTACAAAAGTTTCCAAAAGAGTTTTGCAAGATAGTATTTTCTGATCCTATCCAAGATTTATAGTAATTTTGAAATAAAAATTAAAATCAGGCCAAAATATATTACCGTAGTTTCCTATAAAGTTTCCCTGACGAGGAGGTCTAAATGACCTCGAAACATGTTGGATCTCCGTAGTATAAAAAAGACGGAGAAAGAATAAGGCAATTGGTTGTCTCTTTCATTTTCCTCCCTCTTATTTACTTGTTTACATAACTATCTCTAATGAGCCTATTACACAGATTTTTAAAAACATATTTTCTCGTTTTTAAAGATTTTTTGTGTGATATACTATTACACGAAAGGACTTTATCAGAGGTTATGTTTTTTAAAGATTTTTCTTTCAAATTCTTCTTTTTTGCCCTCTTTTCAAGAAACTTTACCTTTTTTCTTTTATCTCGTTTTTTCGCTCAAATGCAAACTGAATTAATATAACCCAATAAGACATTTTAACTATTTTTGGTAAAAAGTTGATTTTTTGTTAAAAAATGATATTTTTAATTGATTCAATATTAATTGATTCACATCTTGTTTGGCTAAAATATCTACTGTTACATATTTTGTTGAGAATTCATCTTTTTCGGTAGAAAAATCAACTACGTGGTTCAAAGTTGAACTACTCTGTAAAAAATTCATTTGTTGTTGTTGAAGATTCGTTATTTCAGTAAAAAATTGAACTACGTATGTATTTGGTTGCAGAAAATTCATCTTTTTGACTTGAAAATTCAACAATTTGGTACAAAGTTAAACTGTTTAGTTAAAAAGTAAGCTATTTATTTTAAAATGAAACAATTTGGTAGAAAATTAACTTTTTTGTGGAAAAATAATATTTTTGGATTGAAAATTCAACTGTTTTGTAGATGATTCGTCTTTTTTGGTTGAAAAAAGTACTACTTAGTTTCAAGTTGAACTAATTTGTAAAAAAATTAATTTTTTTGGTTGAAGATTCGTCATTTCAGTTGAAATTTCAACTATTGGGTTGAAAATGAACTTTTTTGTTGAAAATTCATATTTTTCTTAGAAAAGTCAACTATTTGTTGGAAAATTAACTTTTTTGTTGAAGCATCATATTTTTGGGTTGAAAATTTAACTGTCTTGTAGGTAATTCGTCTTTGTGGTCTAAAAATTCAAAAAAAGTTGAATTAATGTGTTTTGTTGAAAATTCGATTTTTGGGTAGAACATTAATCTTCTCGGTAGAATATTCATTTTTTTCGGTTGAAAATTCAACTATTTGGTTTAAAATTCATCTTTATTGGTTGAAAATTCAACTAGTTGGTTGTTTTTTAAATTAATCAGTTGAATTTTCTTCAGATTCACTTCTTTGGTTGAAAATGTAACTATTCTTTCTTGTAAAAGTTCATGTGTTTTGTTGAAAATTCGACTTCTTGGTCATAAGATTAACCTTATTTGTTGAAAATTCGTCTTTTGGTTGAGCATTCCACTATTTGGTTAAAAATTAATTTTTTTTGCTGGATTCAACTATTTGCTTGAAAATTCGTCTTTCTTGATTTAAAATTAACTTCCTTGTTGAAACTTAATCTTTTCCGGTTGAAAAGTCAACTGTTTTATAAAACATTCGACTTTTTAGCTTAAAAACTTAAATCTTTCCTTGAAAATTCGCCTTTTTGGGTGGAAAATTGATCTTCTTTGTTGAAAATTCATCTATTTGGTTGAGGATTGAACTATTTTTTCAAAAATTCGATTTTTTTTTCGTTGAATCAAACTGGTTGAAAATTCGTTTTCTTTTGGTGAGAAATAATTTTTTTGACTGGAAATTCAACTGTTCCATTTTTGGTTGAAAACTTATGTCTTTTGTTTGAAAATTCAAATATTTGGTTGAAATTTCATGTATTTTGTTAAAGTAATCTTTTTTTGTCGAAAATTCAACTTTTTTGTATAAAATTCGACCATTTGGTTGAAAATGCATCTTTGTAGGCTGAAAATTTAACTATTTGGTTAAAATGTCAACTATTTTTTTAAAGTCATCCTTTTGAGTCGAAAATTAATTTATAATTTGCTTCAATCTGCTGATGCTGGTTCGGAATCTAACACTCGCCCCAACAGGTTATTATTATCCTTATATTTTTCCATTTGAAATACATTTTCATTAGTGAATAATATACATCGTCAATAAAAAAAACATATAATAAAGTGTATTGTGCAGCAAAATGTAAAAATATTTATTGATCCAGAGTAAATTGCTCCAAGGCAATAAGCACACAAAAGCAATAAAAAGATTTAAAAAATTCAACTTGATAAAATGTATATAACATGAATGGTTATGAGCTGCTTAAATTATAATTGGAGCTATTTTAGGCTTGTAAAACAATTATAAAATTTTAAACCTGCAATTAATAATGTTCAGTTTTATAAATGACTATTTTATTATTAGAAATTAAAATGCTTCCAAATTGCAAGGGTGATTTCATATTCTCCAGAGCTGTACGAGTATATTTATAAACCCGACTCGAAAGGATAGAAGTACTCGTACTTTTTTATACTGACTCGGTTGGTTTAATTCCCCGAAATCGGATTTACCCACTATTTGAATTGAAATGCAGTCTGCGTTCGGAATATTACTGGCTCGGAAAACTTTCCTTGTTCCCTTAAATTGAATAAATTAATTTAAATAAGTAATTTTCAAACATTCGGAATAATGTTGATATTTTTTGTACGTCTCTAAGTCATTCGAGAGCATGAAGGTCAATTTGAAAAAGGATATATATACCCACATTGCTAACTCTATTGTGCGGGTTAATTTTATTCTACTGGACAAAACATTTATCGCCCAGTAATGCTAGTTTGCAAGGTCACGATAATTCCGAATGATTTTAACAAGTTGCAATTATTGCAACTTTTTAAAATCATTTGGAATATTGCAACTTGTTAAAATTTTTTGGAATTATAGTGCCCTTGCAAAAATTGAGGGCTCGGATTCTATAACCGCCTATAAATTTTTCGCACTTAACGTATCTGGCCCCTGGAGACTTTTCAAACAAGTTTCGCGTTTTAATTTTAAGAATACATATTCTTTCTGGAAATCTAATTTCGCATCTTTTTTTGTTAAAGTCGTAGCGTTTGCTATTTCGGAATAAACTGAAGAAAAAACGTTTCTTAGACAACAAATTTTTTTCGTCTGTTTTGTCTTCAACTCGCCGAAATTCAGCCAATTCTTTGAATTTTCAACTGAAATTTTCAGGAAATATTCTTTATGATATTCGACGAGTGGCAGATTAAACAAGATATGAACACATTTGTTTAAACAAGAGTTTTGGATTTTTACCTGAGACATTTCATAAATCCTGCATTCATTTCTTCAAACTCATGGGAAGTCGAGCGAATTTTGAGCAGCCAAAAACTTCCAGCGGGAAAGTTGTTCAGAAAGATATAAATACGTTTCCTACAAAAAGAATGATTTAAAATACACTCGAACTCTAATATAATCCCATCCAGTTTAAGGATTCCTAGATCTGCTGGCCGACTGCTGGCCCTTGCAGTTTCTCAGCTCGCGGGACGAGAGACGGTGTTCAACCAAGCGTCAAGCACCAGTAGCGTACAGACGAAGGCGCAGTGCGCGGGTACTGACGTTCGTACTCACGTTCGGAGATTACGTAATATTAGGAAATGGTTCATAAGGCCCTGACTGTTTACGTTTCGAGGGAGCTGGTTTAGAAGCAAGGCCAGTGCGAAGCAACTCTCGAAACTGTCCTTATATTGGAGTTCGAAGTAAATCAGAATTAAAAAGTTGAGAAGGTTTTATTTCGACAGCGCGGCCCTTTACTCTCGCGCATGTATCAACTCCTCACGTTCCCGCGGAAATGCTACTTCGCTCGAGACCATGTATTATTTATTAGTCAGAATTTAATAAACTAAATTATTTATTTCTTGTTTAGATTCGTTTTTTGCTGATGGGACGTATAGGGTTAAAAGAATGAGTAGAAGAAAGAAACTAAACGCAGTTATCTTGTTTTGTTTTATTTCATCTCGATGTTTCTCAACATACTGATGCGCGGCCCATTTCTTCTCACGCATGTATCAACTCCACGCGTTCACGTGGAAATGCGACCTCGCTTTATTAGTCACAATTTAATAAACTAAATTATTTATTGTAAATTATATTTCTTTCAATTCGTTTTTTACTGCAAAGACGTATAGGGTTTAAAGAATGAGTAGAATAAAGAAACTAAACGCAGTTATATATAGTGCATTGTGCCTCTTGTTTTGTGTGTTTCATCTCGATGTTTTTCAACACACTGATGCGCAGCCCGTTTCTTCTCACGCATGTATCAACTCCACGCGTTTCACGTGGAAATGCAACATCGCTGAAGCTGAAGAAATTTCAGATTCGACATATTCAACTTCTTCCAAAAAAGTGTGCATTTAAGTAAATCAAAAAAAAAACATGTTTTTGGCACATTTTCAAAAAATTCTAAATTAGGCAAAAAATCTTTTTTCGAATTTATAATTTCTTATTATTGTTCACTAGCAAAAACTGTACATATAAAGAATTCGCCAGAATTTTTGAACCAATAAGAAAATGTTTTTAATTTTCAAAATTTTGAATTTTCAAATGTATAAGTTGATAATCCAACCAAAAAAGATTCAAATTTTAAATCAAAAACTGTCGAATTCAACCAAAAAAGACAAATTTTCAACAAAATAGTTGAATCCTCAATCAGAAAAAGCTAATTTTCTACCAAAAAGTTGCATTTTTAACAAAAAAGTGTGAAATTTCTACCAAAAGAGATGGATCTTTGAACCAAAAAGACGAAGTTCCAAGGATGAAAGATTTTTCAGTCAAGAAAAAAAACATTTTAAACAAATTGTTGAATATTTAAGCCAAAGAGACGAATTTTCTACAGAACAGTTGAATTGTGAACTCGAAAATATGCATTTGGAACCGAAACTGTGGAATTTCTACTAAAAGAGAAACATTTTTAACCAAAAAAGATGAATTTTTAAAAAAAAGCGGAATTTTCAACCCAAAAGTAAGGATTTTCAACAAAATAGTTCGTTTTAAACCAACGACTTGAATTTCCAAATAAATATTTCAATTTTCTACTAAACTATTGAAATTCAAGCCACAAAGACGAATATTCTACAAAACAGTTGAATCTTGAACTCGAAAATATAAATTTTCAACATGAAGTTAATTTTCAACAAAATAGTTGAATCCTCAACCAATATAGATTAATTTCCAAACAAACAGTTGCATTTTGAACCAAAAAAGAAGAAATTTCTACTAAAATAGATAAAGTTTAAACTAAAACCACGAATTTCCAGCGAATGAGTTGAATTTTCAGACCAAAAATATGAATTTTCAACAAAAAACGTTAATTTTAACCAAACACTTAAATTTTCATCCACGTACTTCAATTTTATACCAAACTGTTAAAATTTCAAGCCAAAAAGATGAATATTCTACTTTGAAAAATGAAGTACTTAATACTTGAATGGTCCCATATTAAGAAAAATTACATCTGGAGAAATCTAGACCCAATACCTAATTTATCTTTTTGGTAGAAAATTTAGCTATTCTATTGGAAATTCGTTTTTTTTATGAAAATTAACTTTTTTGGTAAAGATTAATATTTTTGGGTTCAAAATTCAACTGTTTCGTAGAAAATTCGTCTCTTTGGCTTAAAAATTCAAGAACTTGGTTGAAATATTTTTTCATTCTTGACTGAAAAATCTTTCTTGTTTGAAAATTCGTCTTTTTGGTTGAATTCAACAGTTTTTCATTTAAAATTTGAATCTTTTTGGTTGTGATATCAATTATTACATTTTTCGTTGAGAATATATCGTTTTTGGTTAAAATTCCAACTACTCGGTTGAAAGTGGCACTACTCTTTCTGAAACATCTTTCCATAATCTGTATAGAAATTCCTGGAAAAAATCTGGAATTGCCAGGGAATTTTTATCCCAAGATTTAAGTAGACACCCTGATTATATTAAGTGCCCAATTTTAAACACAACTTTTGAATGAAAGGTTCAATATCGATTAATTGGTGCCAAATTTAAATTGCAAGATTTTGTTCTTTTTTTTCAAAGCATTATTTCATAAAAATTATTATAAACTGTACTTCAGTAGCTGCTGCCTAAAATTTATTTCAAATGACAAATGAGTCAATAATTGAGAAAAAAATTTAATTTGAAATGCAAAATTTAAAATTGCCAGAAAAATGTAAAAAGTGAGAAGTGCTAAAACTGAAATTCATAAGATTTAACTTCGGACAGTTACCACCTCATCAATCTTCAATAAATTTCCCTTCCTCATACTGCGCTTGAAATATGTATGACGATTAATATCGACGAAGAGTGCTAAACGTATGGGCAAGTAAATGTAATGAAGATGAAATCCAATTTCAATAAAAGTCGTTTTTCATTCACCAATGAAAAGCTCGAACCATTTCTCATAGTACATAACCATTTACTCCTGACATAATAGCAACTAAACCCATAAAAAATGTATGGAAAATTAGACAATCGCATACTTCAAGTATATTGAAACGGTATATTTCAAAATAAAAAATATATTAGTAATAAAACATATATTAGTATAATTAGTATATATAATATATAATTAGTATTATTAATTAATATATTAGTATTAGTAAAATATATTAGTATAGCTAAAGTATAGCTAAAGTAGGGCTGAAGTATGGGATATATTTCACTTAAGTATACGTGGGTCGTTTGATAAGTTTGGTAAGAGAGCAGGTAACTTTTTTTTTTGAAAAGTGTGCCTTTATTTGTCAACGCAGTCTCCTTCAAGGGCAACACACTTAGTGCAGTGAGATTCGAATTTTTTTATTCCTTCAGAAAAGTAAGATTTCTCGAGGTCTGAAAAATACGCATTTACGGCATGGATTACTACTTCTTCATTGGACGAGATTCTCTTCCAACCGAGCCAGGTCTTCAAGTTGGGGAACAGAAAAAAGTAGCACGGAGCCAAGTCTGGAGAATAGGGTGAATGAGGATTCAATTTGAAGCCCAGTTCGTGAATTTTTGCCATTGCGATTGCGGAGGTGTGAGCCGGTGCGTTGTCGTGATGAAACAGAATTTTTTTGTATGTCAATCGTGGCCCTTTTTTTTGTAGCTTGGCTTTCAAACGGTTCAGTAATGATGCGTAGTACGTTGCTATTATAGTTTACCATTCTTTAAGTAATCAATAAGGATAATTCCTTGAGAATCCCAAATTACTGTGGCCATCACCTTCCTAGCTGAGAAAACAGTTTTCACCTCATTTAGCGCACTTTCGCCAGGCAGTACCCACTGCTTTGACTGCTGCTTTTTCTCGAGTGTATAATGGTGGATTCAAGCTTCGACCACAGTCACGAATAGACGCGAAAAGTCCTGCGGATTCCGATTAAACATCGCCAAACACTGCGCTCAAAAAGATCTACAAATTTGTTATTGTCCATTTTTTAATAGGACACGTAGTCTTTGTTTAAATCATGAAAATTTCTATCATAAATAATAAATTTGAATTTACAGAAACACGACTTTGATGCTTTTGGGTTTATAATTAATTGATTCTAAAAAAATAAGTTGCCCCAACCGGAAACGTTTCGCTTTTTACGAGACGGCAACTTGAGTTTAAAATTAACATAAAATAAATTGTAAGAACATCTTTCTTAGATCATTGAGTGATATCTATTAATTTAATCAACAAATTTGGCATTTTCTGTTTTGAAAATATTGTATACCAAATTGATGAACTTCCAATTTTTAGTGAAAATCAATTTTAGAATTTGAAACAAAATTTGTAAACTTGTATTAATGTAGTATAATAAAACTTTGTTAAAATGTGTTTCCTGAAGATAAGAAACACGCAAACCTGACTCATCAGTCCCCCTTTTTTATTACACTGTACAACAAAATAAGATCTGTGTGTCCATGAAATGGTAGGTGTCATTTCCGAAACAGTTTTTCGTGCTGAATTCGAATCCGACCACCATTTTTTGCCTAAACGTCAGGTTTTTCAGTTTTTTTAGTCAAATTTTTTTTTCGAAATATCACATCGTTTTATAAATGGATGTAGAAAGTTTTTTTGACAGCAAATGATACGTGGTTTCGATGTATTTTTTAACGCTGAATCCTATGCGCACCTTACTTTTGCGTTAGCTCAATCGGTTCTCGAGATAATCGAAAAAAATGGAGAAAAAAAGTTTAAAAAATAAGTTTTTCAAAAAACATTATGCTGAGTTAAGTATTAACTCTTTTTTATTCAAATAGGGGTCACTTTCTTCGTTTTTGACGGATAAAAAATCTGAAATTCATTTATAGTTCCAGCATTGACGCATAGGATTTAGCGTTAAAAAATACAACGAAATTAGGTGTCATTTGTTGTCAACAAACTTTCTCCATCCTTTTATAGATCGATATGTAATTTTAAAAAAAAATACTTAAAAAAACTTATAAAACTGACGTGTTGGCAAAAAATGGAGGTCAGATTCGAATTCAGTACGAAAAACTACTCTGGAAATGAAACCTCCCATTTTGTTGTACAGTGTTATCGGACAAACGACAACTCCGTGGCCTTTGGAGTGTACTTATAAAAAATATTAGTAACTGAGCTATGAAGAAATCAATACTCATATATAGTTTAAGAAATAAAATAATATTTATTTTAATTTAACGTGAATCGCGTTTTACTTCTTTACATCAGCTCCTACTTTCTTCTTAAATTTATTCCTCGGGGCGGCTCCACTAGTCGTTTTCCATACTCTTTGCTGAAAAAATACCATTGGTAAAACGGATTTCGTGTTCTACTTTAGTTTTACAGCCCTCGAATCTCAAGTTCACTTCAAAAATATTCCAGCTGAAATAAATTCTAAAATGGTTTTCGTTTGCACGAGTAAATGGAAATTGAAATTCAAATATATTGAATTCCACGTTATGCATAACTTTACGGTAAAACAAGAATAATTTTAATAATGTTATAATAAATATAAATGATATATCAAACGCTTCTTCGAAGAAATAACAAAGATTGTTACAGTAACAATTTTTTAATTTCAAGATATAAATAAGAAACTTTGATAAAAGTTTTAAATTCATTTTATGTTTGGACCAAAAAACTTTGACAATAATTTCATTGATATATTATTAACCTAATGTTTTTATGCTTACTTTTGTATTGTATACAAATTTCAGTAACATTTTTATACCTATCTCTGAAATGAAATTGCATTTGGTCAGAGGCAATATATTAATTAAACACAATTTAACAAATTTTTTTGGGTTTAATTAAGAGGAGAATGAATATGCAATATTGTTTCCTTTATTTTTAATTAAGAGTTAATATCGAAACGATAATTTATCAACTGAATTGGAAAATTCGAATCATTAAGACGTGCAGTTTCCATTTGTTATTATGATTAGTATCTAGAAATGACAAATGTCAATCAGTGGCAGTTTGCATGTTCCGATACGCATACTAAATAAGGCAAATTAATAACGAAAATCCAGCACCCTGACACGACGTATTGATTTATATTGATGTCTGAATTTGAATGCATTTCGTACTTCGTCTCAGGGGTCAATTAATGTACATCAATTTCAATAATTGAGAAAATTAAGAGAGAATTTCAGGTCTTGCAAGCTGGCAAAACACTATGTAGATATAGAAATGTGAGCTATATCGTAACTTAGGGCTCATTTAGGGCTTATTCGTGTCCCTTATTGCGAAATTTAGGGCTCCATTATTTTTGGCAAAAAACAGTGTTTTTGCTAGCTGAACGTTAAGCTTACCACAGCATGCTATAAAACATACTAAAAATTAATTAATGGTATATATCTTTATACCATAATTTAGGGTTCATTTAAGGCTCTCGGAATTTGATATTCAATGTCTAAAAAAAATGTTCAACCTATTATTGTTTAAACAAATATACTAGAAATTAATCCATCAAATTTATCTTTTGCACCATAATGTAGGGATTATTTAAGGCTCTCAGAATATGTTAATCAAAGTTTATTCAAATATGTTTAAGCAGTAATGAATTACAAATTTTTTTAAACTTTATCATATTCCGAGAGTCTTACATGAGCCCTAAATTATGGTATAAAGATAAATTTGATTGATTAATTTTTAGTACGTTTTATAGCATGTTGTTGCCAGCTGAACGTTCAGTTAGCAAAAACACTATTTTTTGCCAAAAATAATGGAGCCCTAAATTTCGCAATGTGGTCCCGAATCAGCTGTAAATGAGTCCCAAGTTTTGTGAGAAGAAATAATTGTCTTCTTGAATTTGTTTATGTATTTTTTATAATAAGCAGGCAAACATTTTATAGTATGATGTTGCCAGTTTAAGGTTAAGCTAGCAAAAACATTATTTTTTGCCAAAAATAATGGTGTTCTAAATCTCGCAATAGGGGCCCGAATTGGCCCTAAATTTTCCCTAAATTATGTGAGAAGAAACAATTAGTTTCATGAACTTGTTCATGTATTTTTTATAAAGTTAAGCTGGCAAACACAATATTACAAAAAAAAGGAAAAGGAAAAATCGAACGATTTCTGGTCCACGATATTCGAAAAGCCCGAAATGAGTGTGAATTCCTGCCAGGGAAATAAATTCGTGTAAATAATATATAGTAAATTTTTTCAAACAATAATCCTTTAAACAATTTTTAGAAAACTTTAATGATCATATTTAGAGAGCCCCAAATGATCCTGAAAATATGGTATGAAAATAAATTTTTTTAATGAATTTTTTGTACGTTTGTTTAAATAGTTTTCAAGAAAATGTGATTATCGTATTCCGAGAGCCTTAAATGACCCCTACATTATGATGTAAAAATAAATTTCATTAATTGATTTTTAGTACATTAATTTAAACAATAATTGCGTAAAGAGTTCTTTAAAACTTTGATTATTATATTCGGAGAGACTTAAATGAGCCCTAAATTATGGTATAAAGATAAATTTCATTAGTTAATTTTTAGTACGTTTTAAAGCATGTTGTTGCCAACTTAACGTCAAGCTAGCAAAAACACTATTTTTTGCCGAAAATAATGGAGCCCTGAATTTCGAAATTAGGGCCCGAATCAGCCCTAAATGAATCCTAAATTATGATATAGGTCACATTTTTAAAGCTCGATAGTGTTTTGCCAGCTTAACAGACCTGAGAATTTCAGTAAAGATGAAAAAAAAACTTACCTCTCGGTATTATACTTATGCTCAGTTGTTTCAACATTTATTTCAAATTTGAACAATTTCAAAATTTCAGAAATACAAATCCAAATACGTAGTTTCAAAATTTAGGTATTCCGATATGAAAGAAACATTCTGACATAAAACTACAGCTACAGATTTTTAAGAATGAATTTTTCATATTGAATTGAAAGCCCTTTAAAATTCAAAAATTAAAAATTGAACACTTGGAAATTGTAGAATTTCGAAATGTAAAGTTCAACATTTTGAATGAAGTATTGGAGAAAAAAAAACGTTTAAAGTTGAAATCCCTTAAAAGTGAATTATGTACTTTACAGTCGTAATAATTCAAATTGAAAAATTCCAATTCCAAACGCACTTAAAAGAGTTCTACAAAAAAGATCTCTTACTCTTTTATGATATCTTGCATCGTTTAGGAGAAAAGTACGAAAATTCCATTTAAAAAAAATTCTTTCTGCGATAAACATGGTTGTGCATGCGTAAAACTTATAGGATGTCTTCTTTATATAATAAGCACCAATTTTTAAAAAATATTGAAAGAAATGGAAAAGAGGTAGCTTTCCATAAAATTATCTCAATTGTCTTAGTGAAACTTTAAAATGTCTTTCCTCCAATCGGAACAATACATGTCGACTACTCTCTCTAAACTTTAATCAGTTGAAATTTTCACCAGTTTCAGTCAGTGAATCAATCCTTGCTATGAATCAGTTATAGTTTTATCAATGAATCAGTAAAACTTGCTTACTAGAATAATTTTCAGTGATGTGCATGAGTTGAAATGAATCGACTATAATCCGATTCGACTCAGCTGAGAATTGAATCAAACAAAATCCGACTCGCATTAGCGCGTGAATCATAAGTCGAACTTTGGGCATCAACTCAAACTGTGATCGAATCGAAAAAATCCGATTCGACTCAACTGAGAATTGAGTCGCAGAAACTAAGACTCGATTCAGCGCGTGAGTCATGAGTCGAATTTTCGACACCGACTCAAGCTGTGATCTAATCGGAATAATCTGATTCGACTCAGCGCGTGAGTCCTGAGTCGAACTTTCGACATCAACTCAACGTGTGATCGAGTCGAAAAAATTCGATTCGACTCAGCTGAGAATTCAGCCGAACAAAATTCGACTCACATCAGCGCGTGAATCGTAAGTCGAACTTTCAGCATCAACTGAAGCTGTCATGGATTCAAAAAAATCTGATTCGACTCAGCTGAGAATTGAGTCGAACAAAATCCGACTGGCGTCAGCGCGTGTATCATGAGTCGAACTTTCGACATCAACTTAAGCTGTAATCGAATCGAAAAAATCTGAATCGACTCAGCTGAGAATTGAGTTAAACAAACTCCGATTAGACTCAGCACGTGAGTCATGAGTCGAATTTTCCTCACCGACTCAAGCTGTGATCAAATGAAAAAAAAATCCATTCCGCTCAGCGCGTGAGTTATGAGTCGAATTTTCGACACCGACTCAAGCTGTGATCGAATCCAAAAAATCCGTTTTGACTCAGCGCGTGAGTCCGATTCGATTCAGCGCATGTGTCATGAGTCAAGTTTTTGACACCGACTCAAGCGGTGACCGAATCGAAAAAATCTAGACTCAGCGCGTGAGTCATGAGTCGAATTTTTGATACCGACTCAAACTGTGATCGAATCGAAAAAAATCGATTCGACTTAGTGGGTGAGTTATGAGTCGAATTCTCGACACCGACTCAAGCTGTGATCGATTCGAAAAAATCCGACTCTCGTCAGCGCGTGAGAGTCGAACTTTCGACATCAACTCAAACTGTCATCGAATCGAGAAAATCTGGTTTGGCTAAGATGAGAATTGAGTTACACAAACTACGATTAGACTCAGCGCGTTAGTCATGAGTCGAATTTTCGTCATCGACTCAAGCTGTAATCAAATCGAAAAAATCCGATTTGATTCAACGCGTGTTTCATGGGTCGAACTTTCGACACCGACTCAAGCTGTGATCTGATCGAAAAAATTTGATTCCACCCAACGCGTGAGACATAAGTCGGATTTTCGACACTGATTCAAGCTGTGATTTAATCGGAAAAATTCGATTCGACTCAGTCGAATTTTCGTCACCGACTCAAGCTGTGATCGAATCGAAAAAATTCGATTCGACTCAGCGCGTGAGTCATGAGTTGAATTTTCGACATCGACACAAGCTGTATTCAAATTGAATAAATCCGATTTAACTGAGCTCGTGAGTCATGGGTCGAATTTTTGACACCGACTCCAGTTAAGATTGATTAGAGTATTATTTAAAGTTTTATATGACAGCGTTTTGCTGGGCTTAATGAAATTAAATATTGAATTTATTATATTCTTAAGGGTGTGCAAAAATTTTGAAGACCGATACTCAACCGGGCCGAGTCGAGCTTTTAATACTTCAAGTCGAGCCGGGCTGGGCTCGATCAGTTTCGAGCCGAGCCGAGTAGTTTCAAAAGCTCGAGAAATTCCGGGTTTTCGACGAGGTTCGGGTACCCGAAAACTTCGGGTTCTCGAAAAAGTTCTAGCTCTCGAAAAAGTTCGGTTGGAATTCTCGAAAAGGTTCAGCCACCCGAAAATTTCGGACTCGTTACTGAAATAAGGTGGAATTTACTTTATTTTTAATTGTTTATATAATTTTTCAATGTTAAAATGTAACTTTTGACTAGAATAAGGTACAAAAATGAATTTTTTTGCAAATTTGTCATTAAACTCGGAAGAATTCTGGTGTGTGTGGTATTCTTGCCCCTTATACATAATCGTTTAAGTAATTTTTTTTGTTTAATTGTGACTTGACGGGAAGGAAGCAGAAAAATGTAGTTTTTTGCAAATTTTTCAACAAACACGAAAGATTTCTGGTCCGTTTGGTATTTTTGTCACTTATACATGATTGTTCAAACAATTTTCATTGTTTAAATGTGACTTTCGACGGAAAGAAAGCAAAAGCATATAGTTTTTTGTAACTTTCTCAGCAAACTCGAAAGAATTCTGGTGTATCTGGTATTTTAGCCCCTTACACATAATCGTTTAAACATTTTTTATTGGTTAATTGTAACTTGACGAGAAGGAAGCAGAAAAATGTAGCTTTTTGCAAATTTTTCAACAAACTCGAAAGATTTCTGGTCCGTTTGATATTTTTGCCACCTATACATGATTGTTCAAACAATTTTCATTGTTTAAATGTGACTTTCGGCGGAAAGAAAGCAGAAAAATGTAGTTTTTTGTGACTTTCTCAGCAAACTCGAAAGAATTCTGATGTGTCTGGTATTTTAGCCCCTTACACATAATCGTTTAAACATTTTTTATTGTTTAATTGTGACTTGACGGGAAGGAAGCAGAAAAATGTAGTTTTTTGCAAATTTTTCAACAAACTCGAAAGATTTCTGGTCCGTTTTGTATTTTTGCCACTTATACATAATTGTTTAAACAATTTTCATTGTTTTAATGTGACTTTCGACGGAAAGAAAGCAGAAAAATGTAGTTTTTTGTAACTTTTTCAACAAACTTGACAGATTTCTGGTCTGTGTGGTATTTTCGGTACTTATACATAATTGTTTAAACATTTCTCATTAGCGTGAATTTTTTTTCGATAAAATATCCAAAATATACACCTTCTTTAAGTAACATGAACTAATTGGTTTGAATCAAAGATCAACACGATTTATTTACTTTAATGTTTATTGTTTCAATAATTTTTCAATACTTGAATGTAACTTTCGACTGGAACAAGGTAGAAAAGTGTAGTTTTTTGCAAATTTATCAAGAGACTCGACAGAGTTCTAGTTTGTCTGGTACTTTTACCATGCAAACAAAATTGTTAAAACAATTTTCATTCGTTTAAACATTGTTTTGGACGAAATATCGAAAAATTTCACCTTCTCTGCATAACAGAAACTCATTGGCTTAAATTTGAGATCAACAAGATTAATTTAGTTTGTTGTGAATTTTTTATGTAATTCGTCATTGTTTAAATGTAACTTCTGACTGAAATTAGGTAGAAAAGTGTAGTTTTTTGCAAATTTGTCAAGAATCTCGACAGAACTCTAGTATGGCAGGTATTTTTACCACGCATTAAAAATTGTCAAAATAAATTTTCAGTAGTTTAAACTTTCTTCACGACAAAATATTAAAAACTTACACCTTCTATGAGTAAGTGAACTAATCGGTTTGAATCGAAGATCAGCACGATTGCATGAGTTGAAAATGCGACTAATGCATAACACGCTGAGTCGATTCGGATTTTTTCGATTCGATCATAGCTTCCGTGGGTGTCGAAAATTCGTCTCATGACTCGCGCGCTGAATCGTATCGGATTTTTTTGATTCGATCACAGCACGAGTCGGTGTTGAAAATTCGACTCATGACTCACGCGATGAGTCGAATCGGATTTCTTCGATTCGATCACAGTTTGAGTCGGGGTCGTAAAATCCGACTCATGACTCACGCCGAGATGTTGGTTCTGAGTCAAGTCGAATTATTTTGCACATCACTAGTAATTTCCTAAATTCTCGATTCGAAATGGATCCTCTCAATCGGAAAATGTGCAGTTTTCACTTTTGCAGCGTTATTTCTACATATTGTCAGTACATTGGCTTATTGTGCTCAATATAGTCTGCAGAATTTCTATTTTGTTTTGGCGGGAGGGATTGGCAGCAGACCATTGTTTAATCGATGATTCGTGACGCGAAGTGAAGTGACTAGAGTGAAAGAGTGCAA
>JAUMHM010126022.1:0-19377 GCA_032362435.1 Melikaiella ostensackeni
TAATAAAGAATGTAAACAAACCGTCTAGCACCTTTGTTTTGAAATTTTCGCTGTAAGAAGGTCGCAGTGTCTCAAATTTTTTCGGACTGTGCAGGTCGCTCTCTGATTTATTATATCAAATTAAATACATATTTTTTGTTCTATTATACTGTAAATATTATAAATGGATGTTTTTAGTTATTTTTAAGTTCGCGAAATATGTCAGAATTTCAGGTAGGCCGAAAAAGGAAGCAAGTGGAAGAGAAATGTGACAAAAGATTGCAGGAACAAGGTAATGGAAGAATGATATCTCAATTTTATTCAAAAAATTGGAATTAATATGATTTTAAGAGTCTTGTACTGTTAAATTATTCAATAAATTCTGAAATTTTTGTTGCGCATGTAAATAAAAGTTCATTAAAGGACCCCTGACGCACTGGGGGGGGAGGTACCCTCTTTGGACAAAAATCGCCTGACAGTACAATTCTTAATATATTTTGATGTTTTTTGTTTAGAAATGACCGAAGGGCTTACAGATATGACGAATAACTTCGAATATTTCACTTCGACTAAAGAAAAATTTGTTATTCAATAACAAACTTTAAACTGGTTTTTGTCTAACTTTTTAGTGATACCATTTATTTAAAGACTTTCAAATTCATTAAAACAGATCATAGGTCAGTGTAATAACTAAAAAAAATTTTTTTCAGTGGGTTAGAGTAAGAAAAAAATTGTTTTCAATGTTATAAACAAGTGAATGAACAAAAGTCATTTTTTCGTGATTCGCAATGACTATAGCTGTTTTAAATCCATAGTTTTTGTATAAGATATGGCAGATATTAATTGACGATTACAATATGTCAAGAGCAGCTGCTATTTAGCAATTATTTCAACATTTTTTGTAACCAAATGCACATATCGACCATTTTTTCCAGAATAGGTTTAATTTTTTTTGCGGAATGAGCTAGAAATGTCTTCCTGAAGACTTCTTTCTGTCATATTTTTCATAGTATTGAAAATTGTTAATTACATAATTAGGAATTATAAAAAAACGCACATTTTGATTATCTTTTGATGAAAAGGCTTCATTTTTTTGCGGAATCAACTAGAAATGTCTCGCCAAAGACTCCTTGCTGTCAGTATGTCAGTACATTTCGAGTTGATTCGACAAAGACGATTAAGCATATTCATGAAAAACTGGTCAAAATGTGCATTGGTCCATATTAAAGAAAAGTCAAAATATAGAAAAGTAGAATGAATGGAATATGAATCACCCTCCTGATTAGTCGAGGGGGCATGGCCTAGACATTAGATCAGGCCTCTCATTGGTCGAGAGCGTAGCTGTGTGTCACTATAATTAGTGAAGGAGAACCTACGGAGCCAAATGTTGGTAGGAGAAGGGATTTTCCAAAATGATGGAATGGGGTTCAGGGGACCACATGTTGCTTGAAGATGGAGTTTTCCAAAATGGTGGCATAGGAACAGGTGAATGGGACGGCAGGTGCTTATATCTGTGATCTAAAATAACTTGGCATCTACGAACGCATTTCTGTTTGAAATTAAAAGCGAGGATGAGGTCTCTGAAATAAAAACATCGTTGTATAGCTTTTTTTTATTTTGGGTTCTTATTTATTATAAGTAGTATAAGTATAAGTATAAAAACTAACCTATAAGTGCTGTGCGATAGAAGAAATGCTTAAAACTAACAAGAGACATGTGTTTGTAATAGATATAGATTATAATAAGTATAGAGTAGCGAGTTTCGGTGAACATGTTTGTACACACGACTCTAGTTTATTGAAACGAAACGAGTAATCTTGAGATTCGCCACTTTTAGAATTAGATTATGCAACGCTTTTGAGTTTATGTTTTTTCAAGAGTTCTTTTATGAAAATCTACGACAAAACGATCATTTTTTAGAAAATCGTCTGTGAAAAGTTCCTGAAAGTCACGAAGAGAATAACCGTTACACAAATGATGCAAAAACATAATACAAAACTGGTCACACACGTTCGAAGATGTACTTTGTAGTTGTTTCGTATTCCATCTGAAGAGGGTACTGTTTCGCTGTAAACAATCCAAATGTGAAGGGATAAAAGGCGGGATGCCATAACTGTCGAAGAATGTCCCTCTTCCATCTCCTCCGATATGTACAACTGTCCAGTGTGATCCAGGCAGATGGCTTGCATCGCAGTTGAGAGCCACAGCGCTAGGTTTAGACCAGAACTTTGGAATTTTGTCGGCTGGATACACCCCAAGAGTGTGGGCTTGTGTTAGCTGAAGACACTGTAATATCTCTAGACTGTTCATTGTCCGCAGGTACGTCTTCATACATGTGATATTGAAAACTGTCTGTTTTTGACGTGAATGGCTGTATTATATCCACATCGATAATTACGGCCCTCACCCTCGCCTCTAGAACTTTCGTGACTGCTACTGTCGAATTTTCTGGTTTCTTGTCCTTGATGCTGCACAGTCGTTGTTCCTCTCGTTGTTTTTCGATACATCGTTTCAGTTTAATGGTATTGTTTAAAGCACAGGTGAAATATTCTTCCTTTTTAGCACCATGATGAAAGGAATAGACACGACTATGAGGTAATTTCTTGAATGATGGACAAGTCAGTTCCTCCAAGTTCACAATTTGCCTGCTAGTGATTTTTTGCAAAAGTTGTGCCTTCTCTCATCCTCGTGTGTAGAGTTGTTTGGCGGTTCTTGCGACGTCTTGCAGATTGAATTACATGAATTCGATGGGTACATCAAACCACTCTATCCCGTGGTAAAAGCAGGTAAACCAATTATTTTGTTGCTCAGCACAGTCTGAGAGTTCCGAGAATAGATGTTATGGTGCAGAAATTCAGTGACCAAAGAATTTATGATCTATTGCGAATACGGCCACTCCTTCGGGTATAAGGTTGTCGTCCAAATCGCGAAAGCCTTAAGTATCTATAACGAAACCCACTATTTTGTCCGGCAGACGAGGGAGAGGGCTATGTAACTCTACGAGTCTAAAGAACCTTGAACCAAGAGACTTTAAACAGTAATACAAGCATGTTGAGCTTTGCAGGTTTATATAAGCCCAAGGTGTGCAACGGTTTTATCCCCTCTCTCTCTCTCTCTCTCTCTCTCTCTCTCTCTCTCTCTCTGAAGCACCACTTCGTTCAACGGTCGTTATTAGCCGTTACGATGTGATGCATGAAGAGTTTATCACAGTCTTCCGAGCAAATGACCAGGTGATTCTAAGCGCCGTAGTCGGCTATGATCTGTCTGGATGAGTGGATTTCAAGGACTTTATCGTATTCCAAGTATACGATGCAGTTGACGGTTTCCGTAAGCATTTCTTCTAAACTAACTCCTATTCTGAGACTGCCGTGTTTCACGAGATTCCAGTGGGAGTGAATGAATGAATACCGGTACAAGAAAATATGGAGTGATAAGCTTCAACATAAGGCTTATCTTTCGTAAAATCTGACTGTGAAGGTTTTAAAGGTATCTGTGAACTGACCTCGATGCGCCATCCTCATTGTTTTATATCCGGAGCCACTCATGAGGTTCTGTACCTTGTCCATAGCCCTTCTTTTCAAGTTTCCACCCGATTCCTTAAATCGTGTTTCAATTGCGCGTTTTAGTGGTATGTTTTATTCAACGTCATCCATGACATTTATACCGGCACGGAAAGCTTCTTTGCCGACTGCTCAAGCACCATGTGTTAGAAATGGTAAAACTTGACAAAAAAGTTCACCGAGGAAACTCCCTATGCCATGGCCTCTCTGAAAGGGTAATCCAACGTATATCTGTGAGATCCTACCACCTCCAACTTGTGTAGTATAATAATCCTCGTAATGACTCATCGTGTGTCAAATTCACATTCAATCTATTCGTTTTAAATGAAGCGTCATAGTCGACGATCCGTATTCAAATGGGACGGGTTGAAAGAGCTGGTCCCTTATAACGATTTCGAGTGTCAGGAATCCTGTATCAAGTACAGGTATGTAATGTGGTGATGAAAATTGTGTAACTTGTGTGGAACCATATGCATAATTTTTGGTGTCCACAGACACGATTCGTAAGAGTGGAGCTTTTACATCCCCTTTTATGCATGGATCACAAATATCGCAATAAATAAATAGTATTTCTGGCAAGCCGTATGTTAGACTCGGTGGATAACATGCCCTGTATGCGTTAACGTTCATCCGGACCTAATCCAAGGATTCGAGGAAGTTTCTGACTAAGAACAAGAAAATGTGGCCCCATTAACTCACAATCGTCAGAACAGGTTTTTTCCAGAAGCATGTAACGGTTATCCATATTGTCGTGTTTCATCTGGAAATGTTCACTAACAGAGGGTGTGTTATTTATAGCACGTACTAGGCTATCTATACCCGTATGAAGCCCCGGTGGAAAAAAAATACTATTGGTTGTATCCATTCACCAGACAATATAACCGTTTCTTTATCTTTAAATGATGCGTGACAATTATGATCCGATTCCCCATTATGCTGGACTAGTCTGGGTAATGGATATTGAGAAGTGATGTCACAACCAGCAAGTGAATCAGAAGCCATGCTATGAATATAGGATTTTCGTTTCACACGTGTTACTTCAGGAACTGAGACCGTCAAAAGTGCAATTTGATTCTCTAACAGAGGTTCAGGTCTAATGTGAATTAGTCGGTGATTGTATTTCCTGAAAAATATTTCATACTTTTGTCATTTGGTAATATTATATAAAACTGATCCTCGTTCATTTAAAGGCTTTTAAATCAGAGAAGTGTATCCAGGAATTGAATTTATCGTGATATCCTGACCACTTGACAAGTAATGCCTTTCTTGCACCACGTCTTCGTGTGCGAATCACTTTTTCAACAATAAATTTGTCGTTGTGCACGTCTTTACATGTAACGTCTGCTAATTTTTGCTCGTAGAAAAGTCCGCCAATCTCTTCACCAGCCAGATCTTGCATTTCGTAGACAACGGGTGAATTAAATTGCCAGTTTATGAAACGTTTGATAACGAATAATTCTTCCGACCAGCCTGCTTCGTATCCTTCCTCGAAGACACCTCTTGCGTGATTGACATGAACATGATCACCTGCTCTATATTTAGAATTTTTCACGACCTTTTTATTTTTAAAAACCGTCGTTATATATTACTATACGCCTCGACCGCATTGTAGAGAGTGACTTTAGACGGACACATGTTTCTTCTTGAATGTCGAGCATTGTTGTAGGCAGACACAAGTTTTTGTAAAAAATCGATGTAACGGTGTGTGTTGTGTGTGTGAAAAAACGCCACATGCATTCTTTGAGTGTACGGTTAAGACGTTCAACGACGGCCGCTTTAACAGTCGGATTGCGAGAAACACAAAAAGATATTTGACGTCTGCGTAGAAAATGTTGAAAATTTGCACCGAGAAACTCCTCCCCCTTGTCGGTTTGAAGGGTGATTGGAACAAGTTTCTTACTCTTCTGAAGAATGCGTTCGAAAGCGCCTTTGAAATCAGCTGCTATTTCGTTTCGAAGTGGATCAACCCACGAATACTTGCTTAGTACGTTAATGACAACAAAAAGATATGTATAGTTATCGTTTTCCGTTTTCAGAGATTGTAAATCTACCAGATCGGTCTGTGAAGATTATAGGCATCTTGGCTTTCAAGCCAATCAACAGCGTTCTTACGTGTGATTTTTCTACGTGTGGCTGTCACAATTTTTTCCACACCAGAATATGAGGCTGGATGAGACGGGTCATAGTACAGTTTATTTAAAAGATGCATTTTTACCTCACAGATTGAAGTTCAGCCAAAATGCTTCAGGTTTCTGTTTCTTTGTCTTTTCTTCTTCATCTGTTGTCCACCTGTCGTTGTCCGAATGAGAGGACTCATAAATCTGAGATTTATTGTCATCAAAACTCGCGCTCCTGTTTTTTCTTGCAGAAATAGGGGTTGATTTTGCTGTCGAGAAGGTAGCACTCGTTTGCGAGCGGTTCCAATATGACTCGTTCCCCACGAGCTCTCTTGGTATGGATATGTCGCGCAGGAAAGCGGCAAACTGACGTCTACCTGGAACGGACACAGTTTTCCTATGTCTCACTGCGTCATTTATAAGATCAACAATAGTAGACCCTCCTAGACGAAATCCATCGATGAAAAAGTTGCCTATTCGATCCCACTTGAGTCTCCTCTTAATATCCAATTTTTGTAATTGTTCCAGTAATAACTCACTTCTGGCTTCATAAGTTTTTTGGTACAGAGTCAACTATGTCATCTGTCGGTAGAATTGAGTCGTCTGTATTACCGTCTTCTTTACCAACACTGTCTTTATTTTCGATTTTTCTTCAACTTCTGTTTCAGCTAGCAACGGTTCACGTATTTCACCAGCAAAAAAGAGAAATCGTTGCATCACCTTAAGGTCTTGTGCTATGGGTATTTGTTGCTGTTTCTAAATTTGTTCGACACGGTCACTAGGTACTAGTACCATTTTCCGGGCATGTTGCATATTAATATTTGATTTTAATTATGATAATGATGACGGAAACAAATTCGAAACTAGAGCACCGATAATGAGCCCAATCAACAGTGGTAAAAAGCCTTCTTTTTGAGCAATGAATTTTCGTTTACTTTTCCACGTGCCCTTTTTTTCAGCTTATCTTCTCAAAGTGTGTCGATGTCTTCTAAATTTTACTTTTTCGCTTTGCTTTAGAGGAACATTTCCGAGTAACGAATTGAACGCGCACTCACATGTACACTTTATAAGCTTTGGATTGGCTGTCTTAAGAACAGCGCAACGCTGGTTAGCGTTCGGCTGGCACAGAGCGCGCAACACGGTGACGTTTTTATCACCAATGACTTTACGTACGTTCGACTCCATTATACGCGTACAACTAGTACCATCGTTACACTGTTATGTGTTTTTATACCCTTTACAGGATTGTAAACATAGTGGTCGGATCGTTCGGAAAAATACAGGTTCTGAATTGACAGTTATCGGGTGTTGATTGCTTGAGATCGAAAAGAAAGATATCCGTCTGGTGACGAGGTTGCGCCGTGATAGGCCTCCTGTAGAAAACGAGGGTTTTCCGGGCACACTTGAGGGGCTAGATGTTGTATTTGTACTCTATCTCTAGGATTTTTGAATACAACTATATAATTTGAATTAAGCGAAATATCGCGCTGTCCATGACCCTGATGAAAGAAATTTTGAGTAACAAAAATTACACTCAAGTTTTTGTGATGACTACCTTTCGTGAAAAGGTCGATTACTGTATTGTTTGATGACTCTCTCATAAGATCGTCTATTATTACGAGTTTTGTTCCTGGATCGTAAGATTGGTCACTGGATTGTGGCAGTCCCTCGCGAAATTCAATCCTTTTTCCGTACTAACGTACGACTGTTGCCACTCAGAGTAATAGAAATTAATACGCGCAAAGGAAACATCGCACATGTCGTCGATATACGGAAAACATTTTTTAACAAAAAATGTTTTGCCGCAGCCTGTCGGACCACATATCATGGACGTGAAGGGGTGTTTCCAGCGTGGATCCATTTTGGTGTATACTAGAGAAAAAAGTTACCTCCTCACGCTTTATAATTTATTTGCACGCATAAGACGCCTGCGTAATGATAAATATATTGGAAACATTGCATCCGATATCATATCTGGAAGAGCATTTACGGTGGAAATCAGTAACGCAAATGAGCAAAAGTCTCATTAAGTAAACTAAATAAGAGGAAATAATTTCCGTTGCACAAAAAAATCCTCCAACTTCTATGTCGAAATTCGAATAACCATTATAGTATCGGCACGACGAACTGATTGGCAATCCATTAGGTTATTCCACAATCACTACCCGTTCCGGACAGATTCACTCATCGTTTGCTATTGCGAATACCGGATGCGCCAAATGTATTGCTGTCATTATAAAGATCATCAATAATGAATTTTTAAAACAAAATATGATAGAATAACGGTTGTGGGATTTATTGTTGAAAAGAGGAGAGATCCTTTATTTAGTTACGTGCTGTTTTGGAGCAATGAAGAAGTAAATTATACTAAGAAATCAACGAAAAGCTATTTCGTTGCGGTTTTCTAGAACTTTAAAAAGTAAACAAATGTCAAATCTGTGAAATAAAGAAGTGTAGTGCTAATTTACGATTGAAAAATGTTAAGTAAGTACTATTGAAGCTTACAGTGTATTTTGAAGCTATGGTACGTGAAATAAAATAAAATTTCTAACAGTGTACTATTTATTTATTTACTTGTGATTAGGCGACCTATTTAGCGGCCGGTGATGTGGTCTGACCTGGGGCTAGCCAAGAAAAACGTAACACATTTGGCCAGGCTCAGGCCAGACTGTATGGTCCGCTCCAAGACTGGAATCCAGACAGTCTAGTCTGGGCCTGGCCAACATTAGGAGATTTTTCCATACGGGAAGAGTCTGCGCCTTGAAATGTAGAACTTATCGAATTTAAAATTCGGTTTGGTTCTTGTTTCTGGATTCTTGTCCATAACAAAACTTTGGTCTTGAAGTTTTTACCATGTAACATATACTTTTTAGCATTTCTTATTCTCAAAAGCAGTTAGTCAGACAGTGAAAAAAAAATCAAATGACTGAAAGAAAATTAAGTTACATATCCATATGTTGACCAATGTGTGAGTCAATCGGGTTCACAAAGATACGAACAGCTTCTTCCAAGAACGCTCGAGCAGTAAGACCATCTTCGTCGAGTCTCGACTAGCCTTGGATCTTTCGCCCGTCCCAGAACGAGATGCATTTGAGATATCTTGAGAGGCGAGTAGCGCCGAAATTTTTTGAAATCTGGACGATCTTAGGAGATCTCAGAGGTGAGTGGGACTGAGATCTCAGGAAATCTTGAGATCTCTGGAGAAATTGAACGGTTTTTGGAGGGAGCGATGGTTTGCGTCCACACATATTTTGGTCTCATATCAGCGGATCCCTTTTGTCATTCTTTGGTCACAACTATGAAGGAAACTCTCAAGTAAAATTTTTTATTAGTAGTGAAGGAATAATTCAAATTCCAATCAAATCATTGTAGAAAAATTATATATTTGTGCTTAATTTTTTAAAAATATTATCACAGGAGGTTGAGCGATTAAAGGTAAAGGAAAAGGACAATAAATTTCTTGAGATCTCAATTTTTTTGGGCACTCAGACCCACTCAGCTCTGAGATCTCCTGAGATCGCTCGGATTAAAAGAACTCCCGGAGCTGCTCTGCCTCTGAACATTTCTCTAATACACCCCGTTCAGAGACGAGCGAAAGGCCCAATGCTTGTCTTGACCAGGTTTCAATGAGTAGTCGGTCTTTTATCACGTTCGTGAATTTTCGGAACCTGCTTACTTGAAAGCCCTGCTCAACTGGCTTCAATTCAATTCGGAGTCCTTCCTGGAGCTGAACTAGTTCTCCTATAAGCAACTAAAATTTATTATTAACAGCGTACAATATTTAGGTTGATGATTTTCAACAATGTTAAGTATAAAGCACTCAAAAATTCAAAAATAAATTTCGCGATTTGAATCATTCAAAATTAAAGACTTTTTAAATTATATTTTGCAAATCAAAAGAAAAGCGCCTCAGAAATAGTACGATTTTACAAGCATTGAATCATTACGAGTGTTTATAATAACATAAACCACTATTCGCGTCAATAAATATAGAACTACCACTTTTCCGGATGTAAGTCAGTTGCGTCTCTATTAAAAGGGTATTGTGAGTTACTTACGTTGTTATAAGCAGTCATGGCGTTTTACTGTTTTTCTAATAGAAGCAGTCTAATTTAATATTATAACGTTTAAATTCTCATGATTTTCAATGATAAGTACGTAGTTAAAAGCACTTGCAAGCCTAGAAAAAATAAAGGTGTAATTTTTGTCGTGGGTAATTTTCAAGTGGGTAAAGCTAGATTCTTGTTGTAGGTTTAAAGTCCTCTCAAATCAAGTTAAAAAAACGAGTTTGTTTCCTCTGTGAGGTTAAAGGTATTTAAAAATATAATAACTTCCAATTTGAAAAAATTAAATATAAAAACTTACGGGTAAAGATCCAGAAGGTCAAATGCGTATCAAACCTTTGTTTCGGTGTACTATGATATGATTCCCAATCGTTATTGGTACGTCTCAGTAATCGATGAGCGCTGAAAACCCGAGAAGTCACTATACGTAAACTTTCAGCTTCGTAGCATTCGAAGAAGGGTTCCATAACTTGCCTGGTTTCGGCACTAATGGAGTTCCGAATCTCTTGGCAAGTGTTCTGAATGTTATTTGGCAACAGCAGAGGCAAGACCAACATTAGGGATAGCGTGTGGTGACCTTTGTAATTCTGTTCCAAAAATTCTTCAAAATCCTACTCCACGGATTGTTTGACGCTCACCTGAAGCGTATTTAGGGATTCAAAAATTTTAGTATACTCACTGCATCAAGTTGGAAATAGTAAGTTTCAATTAAAACAATTTCGACTTCAAACCACAATCAACTCAAAACATGCTACTAATCGCAGACTAATTTACTAATAATTTCTTACAAAATTATTAATTAATGCAAAAGTACAGGGCTTTTCAACAGTTACATAGGTACACGAAAAAAAAGGTTTTGTCCACCAGACGAGACGAACAATTCTGTACGTTTTTGGGGTCGCTGAATCCGAATCCGGGGTCGGTTTGACTCAGCCGAATTTCATTTTGTTCCTAACCTCAAGAAAGTGATAAAAGTTGGAACGTTCACTGAAATACCCAGAAAGGAAAGCGATTATATGTTTTTAGGGTCGCTGAGTCCAAATTCGTGGTAAGTTTGACTTCGCCAGGCCGCATTACATTCCTAACCTCAAAAAAGTTATTAAAAACCGAAAACTGACCCTGATATGTCGGAGAAAATTTACTTCCATCTTTCCCTGTGATATCTCTATCTTTCATTCTTGAAGGTCCTATGGAGGGGGATTCTATTACTTTTGACCCCTTTTTGAGCGTCATTTCTTTGCAATGTCCAACAGTAATCTGCCAACGTATTTACATCCCATCTTCCCTGATACCTACGTTCCATTTCCTTTATGTCCTAATGGAATCTTTCTCCCTGCTCCTCACTTTAATCTCCCGAATTCATTGGGATGTAATCTATGTGAGAATCCAAGAAATGTGACTTTAGGTTCATCACACAACCTAGCTCTCCAAAGTTTTTCACCAGACCAGCTACTATTTTCTTGAAGCACAGTTGAATGAGCTATCGGTATAGGAGCGAACTCATTCGTGTTGTGCAGTAATACTCCCTTAAGACTTCTTTTGAAAGAATCAAGGAAAAGTCTCCACTCCTCATTCTTGTAAACACCTGGTGTAAGTTCATCCACTAATCCTTACACAAGCGACGAGTCGTTTATTTTCGTGAAGTATTTTCCTAATTTTTCTTCTCTTTCGAAAACATTCAACTTTAATATCTCTCGCTAGGTAGTTTTCCTTTTTCATGAACGACGTAAGAAGTTCTGCATCTTCTTCTTGTGATGCTCTGATCGATCATTATATTCATCGGAATCATTTCTAGTTGAATCCCAACAATTCAATATCTTAGAACAAGCTGCACATATTTTGTGTGGCACCCATTTCTTATCCGTTATTCCAAGATCAAAACATTCCTGATATATTTGTTTAATCTTCTCAGAAATTATTCTTCGATCTGCTAGGGGCTGGTATCTGCTACATATGTAGAAAAAAGCATCAGTGTCCATGTTGTATGTATGTTTCGACGGAGGAACTAAAAATTCTTCCTTTTTAAGGTGTCGTGTGTGTTAAGAAAAACCCACGCATGAGGGATCCTGGTCCGGCCGCAGCTAATTTCACCGACCCAGGGGTGATAACTCTCATACCTTTCCTCATAACTTTTCGGCATTGACGAGGACTATGTCAAGTCGTCATCGGACACACTTCGGCTTCATCCTCACACCTTCACGCCCACCTGCAAGGCAGCGTGTCATCGCTGGCTTCATTTCCTCAACCAGCCAGAGAGTGCATCGTTCTACACATTCTCTTTGGGGACAGTTGTCATCGTTACAGTATCTGTCAATATAGCAGGATTTTATGCTGCAGACTGGTAGCTCTGCTAAAAAAATGACTAGAAAGTGCTATGTACGCAACGCTGAATACAAAAAATTTATACCAAAAACAGTTTTCGGTTTTTTAATCACTTTTTGAGGGTGGAAATTTAATGCAGCCTGGCCGAGTCAAACTCACCCCGAATTGGGACTCAGCGACCCTAAAAATATGCAATCGCTTTCCCTTCTGGACATTTCAATGAATGTTTCAAGTTTCATCGTTTTTTTTAGGTTAGGAACGAAGTGCCATCTGAATGAGTCAAACAAACCCCGGATTTGGATTAAGCAACCCCAAAAACGTATAGAAATGTTTGTCTCGTCTGGTGGACCAGAACTTTTTTTTTCGTGTGCCTGTGTTATTGAATTCTAAACGATTCTCATTAATATGTACATAAAATTTCTAAAATGTCTGGAATTATTATTATAATATTAGTTTTATCAGTAAAAAAATAATTTCACATGAATTCTCAAATTAAAAATTCGCCGTAGAGTACTGAAATAATTGTTGAGACTCGGAAACAGGTGAGACTAGAAGAATCACAATCTTAAAGTTTCCTAAACCTGAGGCATTATATCTGAACTGCCCCAACTTTAAAAGTCATATCTCCTGATTGCCTTAAAGTTTCAAGAGTTTGTTTGCCTATATGATAGTAGTTGACCCACCAATTTATAGACTTTTACTACCATCCCTGCCCGAACTACAGAGGATGAAATTTTCATCCCCCGGGCAAAACGAGTATTTTCAAATGGTCATAACTTCCTTTCGGCAAATGCGAATTGAATTTTCTATGAGTGATTTCTGAAGGGTTTTTCGCGCCGTTTCATTTCATGAAATCCATTGTTTTCAATTTTCCAATTTTCATGAACAAATTACCATGTGAAACGTTTACTTAACATTTTCTACTCTTCGGGTACTTTTGATTTTTTTTTAGTATCTTTAAACGAAAGCTGGACTTTTTGCCGATAAAAATGTTGTTCGACATTATGGGAGTGACAATGGCTATGCGGAAGAAGCATGGATCCTTCCTCCATCATATTCTTTCAAGATTCTCCACTGGATACATACTTTATTACATAATTGTTAATACGTCATGCATGCCAAATTTCATTGTTATAGCTTTAAAGGTTTTGAGATAATAAATTTGCGGAATATAGCATGTCGCGCTTCAATTGTTTTTACTTCAGCTCTCTATAGTTGGGTTTGTGTGTGTATGTGTCGATTTCTTAGCTTGAACACTTCGTTTTTCGAGATCCTCCCTGCCGGGCATCTGCCACTTTTATGGTATTTGCACGCCACTCTTGTGGTATCTGCACACGAAATACCTGCAATTTTCATCAATAAATCAAGTTTTTAAGTATTTTCATATTTTCTATGCCTAACGTATACATATACTATACCCGAGTATATAGTATATATACCTACTTTTTAAAAATAATTCTTCACGTCTCTCTAGCGTGTTGAAAATGTGCCACCACTCCCAACAAGACTTTCGATCTTTTAAATTCATATTCTCATTCTATTAAGATTATTGAGTAAAAAAGGAACCTATAATTGATTATAAATTCTTCTTCGAAAATTCATAGTCCAAATATAAGTATTTTTTATCAGTCATCAGTATTTTATTCAGCGTTTTGAAATGTGAAACTGTTTATTCTCAAACGTTTTCAGTGAAGAAAATTCGATGAACATTTTTCGATTTCAATTTGTTTATTTGAGATGTTTTCAATTTTCAATTGTCTAATTTGGGAAATTCCTGCTTGAACTCAGTCAATTCATAACTTTTGAGATTTTAAATGTCAAAGCAGATCAGCGGCTTTCGTTTTGAAATCGTACTATTGTAAATAAGTAAGCTTCCAAATTTTACGTATTAGACGAGTGAAGAATTGGGGATTCTATAAATTAATGGTTTGCGAATACGGAAATGTTCAAAAATCAACAACGACTGCTCCAATTTAAGAACACATAACTCATTTTTGCGCATTGTCAGACTATCCTAAGTCCCGCTTGTAGCGCTTGACTTACGCCCGTCTGCCAATGTGCAAAAATGAGTTACGTGTTTCCAAGTTGGAGAAGTTTAAATTCAAAGCTTTTACAATTGATTGTCATCTTACTTTATCATATGTATATTTGGTTTTACTGAGTACACTTGGACAGTCCAAAAAAGACACTCAATTTTTTTATTTAAAAAAATGTATCTACAAGGGTCGTGCACCCTATTTTTGCACGAAAAAATGCGAATTTTATTTTGATTTTCACTGTCAATGGATTATTTATTTGAGAAATATATTTGGGTGTCTCGCAGGCCCATTTATGCCAAAAAAATGCTAATTTCATTTTCATTGGCGCTGTAAATAGATGATTCTGTCCTGGCATACCTGGACTGTATAATTTTTAGCGAAATACATTACCTAGATTTTTAAGTAATTAAAAAAATACCGCTGCGAAGTACTATGGATGTATTCACAATGGGTGTATTTAAATTTTGCTCATTTTATGAGCACTATGCTTCCTCATAGGTATCAAATAAACTCGCTTCCTCATAGAAGGAGGTTTTTTTTAACAAAAGAAAAAATTGACACTTTCGATGTTTTTCAAGGTCATATTTCTGCCTTACCGAAAATCTTTCTTTCAGGAAATCATAGATACCATTGAAAGGTCAATCAATATGTTCTCTTTTAACAAACAACTTTCAAGCTTACGGTAGTGTTATATTCCACTTGAAAAAAAAAGTTTTCCTCATATAATCAATGTAACCTTTTTTATGAAACTTTATAAGTCGCCATTGTCTGATCATAAGAGGTCAACGAAGGTTCGCCAGTGTGTCTATCGACGCTTCTCGAAGACGCAAACAATCACATAAAATACAGTACTGTTGTATTCCCAATATAAAAAAATTCCTCTTGTGAACAAGGTGAATGATTCTGTTTGAAAATTTGAAAATGGTAATGGTACGTCATGGAATGTCATTAAAGGTTGTTTAATAGGTTAATCGATGCTTCTCGAGAACGCGAACAAATACATTAAATGAAGTACTGTTGTATTCCCATATTGGAGAAGTTTTCATCATATAAACAAGAGAAACAATATATTTTGAAAAATTATAAATAGGTATTACTAGATCATAAGAAGACATGGGAGGTTCTTCAATTGGTCATTCGATGCGTTTCAAAGACGCGAGCGAATTATCACATATATTATGGTTGTATTCCTATTATTAAGAAAGTTTTTCTCATATAAACAGAATAAACCCTTTTCCTCAAAACTTCATAAATCCGTACTAGTAGGCCATAGAGCGTTCCACAATAAGTCGATCGATGCATCTCGAAGACGCGAACAAATACATCAGATATATTACCGCTTTCTATTCCGAATATCGAACAGTTTTTCTCATATAAAAGTAAATGCAAAAGCTTAAGTCATTGTAAACCTCCCTCTGTAAGGAAGGAATATATTTAAGGTTCTCACAGGGCCCATATCAACTTACATGCTGCATGTCTCTCTTGCGGCATGTCTCTCATGCTGGAAATCTCCCTGCGGCTTTTCTCTCCAAAAGATTGCTAATTTTTCTGCAAGCTTCCCGGACCCAATTGCCACATCTGCGGCTCGAAGATTATCCGATAGCGAGCATCCAACAAAAAAATTTGATAATAAACAAATTATTTGTTAAAAGTTGATTTTCGCAAATTTTCATTATTTTTATATTATTTTTGCTCATCTTGTAAGTAATTATCGCATAACATCACTATAATAAAAGAAGTTCGTATTTGAATAATAATTGACGATAATATAAACAAATTTTTCCAACAAATGCGCACTTGGGGTGTGTTTTGAAGAAAAACACCGTTTTTTTCAGTGTGTACTCATAATTGGCTAACTCGAGGCAGTTTGAATACAACAGAAGACAGAGCAATAAATTTCATAATTGTTATAAAAAAATTTCATAACAAATGAAAAAAAGGCCGGAAAGGAAGTCTTTTTTCAGTGTCAATTGAGTGAAAACTTTCGCGATTGCCTCAATTTGTTAGTGCAACGATAATAAAAAATAATTCAATAGTGAAAATTGAACAAAAAAATTTGTTAATAGACAAATTATTTGTTAAATATTTATTTTCTCATATTCTTATCATTTTTATATTATTCTTCCTCATGTTGTGACTGATTCATCTCATAACGTTACTATGACGAAGACATTTCTTATTACAATAATTATTAACAATAATATGAACAACTTATATTATCAAATGTGTATTTTGGATGTTTTTCAGAAAAAAAATTCGTTTTTTTTTCATTCAGTACTTACAGTTGGCCAGCACAAGAGGGTTTAAATACAAAAAATGATTGAACAACACATTTAATAATTGTTTGAAATAAATTCTATAACAAATAAAAAGTCGAAACACTCACGAATTTCAAGAAAGTTCTTGTTTCATTGCTAACATATGACTTCAGGCTTCCATTTTATGTCTTGAGCAAGTCTTGAGCTTCAGGATCTAGCAGAATTACTTTCTCCTTTCACTTTTGCGTCTGACTTACAATTTTTGGGTCGGTCGCAATCAGAAATTTCCGTCCAAGATCTCTATTGGTAGCCTCTCTGCTACATTTTCGAGTGTGAAACTCTCGTAGATGTTTGAAAGTTTTGTTGTTCGCCTCTTGAGCTTCTTCGATCAGTTGACCAATGGGAAGGAAAGCAGACTCAATGATTTTGTCTCCATGAATGAGAATTTTGTGTGCGTTCACTGGCATGTAGTACGAAGTATAAAGATTGACGTACATTTGCGCTGTTTGTTGGCAATATTTTCTGAACTTGAAAGTGTCAATTGCCTCCCCTGAAGCCACTGCTTGCACAATTATGCCGAATCTACAGATCAACTCTCTGTTGACATCTGTGATTTTGGATGTCAAATCAGGATCTCTGAAAAATCTTCTGGCAGTATTTTCTGTGTTAGAAGTCCCAGAGTAATGTTTTGGAACATTTATTATGAGCCACATCTTATCACGGAATTCTTTTCGGACTCTCTGTTTTGCAATTTTCATTTTCGCGTTCTCTCCGTTAGTTTTTGCTTGCTACTTGCAGAATCCTAAACGATAGCTTATAAGCAGTATCAATTCCATCAAACTAATCGACGCGTGCAATGTAGCAAGTCCGTATCTGAAATTTCGTACCTTCTCTGGTTAATCTGCAACTTTAGGTGAGTCGTTTATCTGCGATGGTGTCTCATCACAAATGTAACATGTGGCAGCAGAAGGAGTTCCGGAAAGAGCCTGACACACCTTTCCATCAACCATAGTCAACGCGAACTCATGAAAGACATTTATGGTACAACGATTATCCGGTACCTTCATTTTTATAGGTTTGAGTTTTTTGATTTTTTCTTCCATCAACTCTACCTTTGTCGTGGTTCGTTCCTTAGTTTCTGGTGCATGTTCAAACATGAGCAACCTACATAATCTAGTGGATTCAGGATTCTCGTTCTGCCAAATTGTCAACGGCTCTGCACATGCCGAACAATTCGTATCATTCTTATGGGAACAAGTTTTAATTATACGTAATGGCACCATTGACATAATAAAAACTCCTGCATCTGATTTTTCTGCTCCATAGAACTTTTGATTATATTCTCTCTGATCAGATTAGCCATCACAACCATATTCATATTGACACTTCATCGCGACATTTTTCCCTTCCACTATATCCAGTGGCGAAATATTTGAAGTTTCCAAGATACGCTTCACTGTATGATCGCATAAATCCTGCAATTCAACCCTCACCTCGGACTCTGTAACTGTCATACTTTTTTCCGGAGTAGGACATTCTCTCTTGGCTTCTTCAAGACTTTTATAAAGAGGAAAAATGTCAGCATTATGTGCTTCAGCTTGTAGTCTAATAGTTGTATATTGATGTTTCGTCAATTTTGTGTCTTCAGCCAGAGAAATAGCTTCTTCTAAAGTAAATGGCTCCATTTTTCCTTCAAATTCTTTATGTTCTCCATGTTCTTCATCTTCAGCTCTCGATATCATACTTCTTATCTCCTTAGCCAAGTTCCTCCTCCCAGAAGAGCACAAATTATTCAAAGAAGCATTATCAATTTCAATTTGAGGATGAGTGTCAACAAGAGAGAGTGTTTTCCATCTTTTAGTCGATTTGAAACTGATTTTAAAATCTTCTGAAGATCATCTACCTACTTTTGTGTGATTCAATGATATGATGGAGTCACATGACAACCATCCACTGTTCAGTTTGCAAAATTTGTCTGCATTATAGAACGCAGTCTTTCATCTTTTTTAAAAGACGGAATGAAGTGCCGCAACAAGATTTCTAGTGTAAAATTGACTTGCTCATTATCTATCAAGTTAGCCGTTCGAAGGTAATCCAACAAAATTTTTATGTCTTCACTAGAACTTTCGATCAACAGATTACTTAAAATCTTATTCGGCACTCTAATAAAATCCATTTCTAAATACATGTATGCACTAACACACACACATACACAGAAAGAATCAAATATACTGGAAAATAAATGGCTCAGAATATATGAGTAAAAAGGTTGAGCAAACACTTTTTACCTAAAAACTGAGTAACGCCAATGAAGAAAAACAATCTTTGTTGGGAGTGAATACAAATATGGTTCACAGTTAAAAAAACTCAAAATCAAATCCCTCCAGCGATGATAATTTCTCCCATCAAATCACATCTGGATACTACGCGAATAAGAGAAACAAGCAGCTTAACAAAAGCATGCGTTGTTTTCGTTGCCTAACTTCAGATCAATGAGACTGTCATTTGTTTCGCTACAAAACTAACAAATGAAGATCAGCAGCCATCGGACTTTACCGCTGAATGTCGAAGGAACTGTGCATGAGCTGTTCATTCAAATCCATCTAATTAGTAGGACCTATCTAATCGTAGAAAATGATATCAGTTAACGATTGTTAAAAGATGAATGGTGTAGAACAAGAATAATCATGAACATGTGGTTCAGGGAGATGAGATAATGTCTTGGTGAAGCCGCATACCATAATGCATGCGATTTAGCTTATCAACTCTGGGAGAGAAACTTTTCCAGACTCGTGAGCGTCCCCACTTTTTATTTGTTATAGAATTCATTTATAACAATTGTTAAATGTACTGTTCAATCATTCCTTGTATACAAATCCTCTTGTGTTGGCCAACTGTAAGTACTGAATAAAAAAAAAGGAACTTTTTTCTGAAAAACACCCAAAATAAACATTTGTTAGAGCAAAACTACGAATCTTGCCGACGTTTCGTGAACATTGCAGTTCACTTCTTCAGGGCTAACCTGAAACTGAAGCTTC
>JAUMHM010126032.1:0-19377 GCA_032362435.1 Melikaiella ostensackeni
TCTTTACAATTTTATATACTTTGGGTCAATAAAAAAACGATGTCTTTCAAAAAACCAGCAAAGATGTCATTTAATAACAATATATAGCACACGATAAATAAGTTGACAGAGCTCTTATGGTTAAATGATTTAGAAGGCTAGAAAAAAAGCTAGGTGTTTACTCTCAGAAGTAGCATAGATTTAGAGGATAATAAAGGATCTAAATATCAGGAAACCCTTTCAATTGATGTATAAGCATTTAGATATATGTTCCTGAATAAATAATCACTGAGATTATTAAACAAAAAAGAAAGAATCTTTATTTCTTCTCCCGAGTCAAACCATAGATTAAAACAAAATAAAATAAATAAAGAGAGAACCTTTCAAGGTTCACTTTAGAACAGTAAATTTCGTTAGGAATGATCATTTTCACTGTTGAACACGTAATTGTCGTGAAGAATTATAATTTAAACTTGGCGATAGGGAAATTTCGTAAAGAATTATTATTTGATTTCACACAGAAAATTTTTGACATGAAACGGTAATTCTGGAAAAGGAATTAATTTCTGATACAGAAGGAGGGCCAGAGTATTTACTCATCGGAAGAACCGGTATACCTGTATAGTCGAGAACAGACTTCAATAATCATTGAAAAAATTTGAGTACAGAAAAACTTTTTGGTAAGAATACCGATTTCTCTACAAAAGCCAATAATTACGGGTACGAAACGGACAATTTATATACAGGTAAAATTAAATTATAATTGAGTACGGAAAGTCAGCATTCTTAAGAAGAATGTTTTTTTTAAAACATATATAAAGATGAAAACTCAAAATCATTATAGATTAAAGATTAAAACATCATATAAAGAGTACACTCAAACTGCAAATGAAAGTATTCTTTACAGGGAATTTTTGTTTAGAATTATGATTTTCACTTTGGGTCAAGATATTTTAGTGGAAAATGATAATTTCAAGTTTGGAACAGGGAATTTCAGTATAGAAATCTAACTTCAACACTTATTTTGACAGGAAATTACCGTAAAGAATTATATTTTCGACTTGAGGATAGGGAATCTTCGTAAAGAATTATTATTTGACTTCGCACAGAAAATTTCAGACATGAAATGGGAATTTTGGGAAATAATTTTACTTCTGATATAGAAGAAGGGGCAGGGTGTCTATTAATTGGAAAAACCAGGATATAGCTGGGAAAAGAGTTTAATAATCAGAGAAAAAGTCTGAGTACAGAAAAACTTTTTGGTAAGAATGCCGATTTCTCTACAAAAACCAATAATTTCGGGTACGAAACAATTTATAAACAGGTAAAATAAAATTATGATTTAATACGGGAAATGAGCATTTTTAAAAAGAATATTTTCCTAAAACTTTGTCTGAAACTTTGCTTCTAATTGAAACTTTGCTAGATGTCCTGTGTACGTTCTAGAACGTTCTCAGGACGTTTCTGAATCTGTTACAACGATGTTAGGCATATAAAGAGTACATTCAAAATGCAAATCAAAGTATTCTTTTGCAGGCGGTTTCACTTTATTTAAATTCCTCATATTCTACTTTTAGTTTTTGGAACAAAATATTTGCGGCCAAATTTTCTCTATAAATTTTTTTATCGCCATGTAAATTTGTATTGTAATATTGATCCTATTATTCATTTAAATTTAAAATCTACCCTTCCATCATTGAGCACGGTTGGAGCTGAACTAACTTTAATTACAAGGTCCTTGCATATAGGATCATCTGATTGATTATGGTAGTCTATAATCCTGCGGACATTTCAAGGCCAAAAACAAACAAATTCATTCAACCCTTCTTGAACAAATTGAATTTTTATGTTCATAGTCCACCGAACTCTCGCTTTTAGTCCAGTGTCGGAGGTTGTCTGCAAATAGCCTTGGCCGTAAGTCAGGCGGATCAAGACGTAAACAGTCAGGACCACCTGAACTGTTTCCAATTGGAATGCATAATATTGCGCAATATACTTGATTGCGTACTCGCGCACTGCGGCTCTTCCGAGGCGAGAGTCGCAACCGTCTCTCGCCCTACGTGCTGAGAAACTGCATGGAAGTGGAAGTTCTAGGAAGGCCAAGAACGGAGGGATAGAATCCGAGAGTTGGATGTATTAAAAAAAAAATCTAAAATTTTAGTCACAAGGATTTCGCATAAGGGTTTCTCGAACTGATTTTGGTAGTCTGTAATCTAATGAGCATTAAAGGATCAGAAGCCAAAAAAAATCCATAAGGCCCTTTTCGATGAAAGTCGAATTTTATGTTCAAAATATTTCAAACTCGAAAAAATGCTAAAAATTTGATTGCAAGCAGGTCCTTCTATATAGGATTTTCCGACTAATTAGTGTAGTCTGTAATTCCACGGACATTATAAGGCTTAACACAAAAAAATCCATGGTGCTCTTTTTGAAAATGTTGATTTTCATACTCAAACTGATTAAAATAAAAAATAAACTCTCATGAAGTATTTTAGGAAATGAAATATACGTATGATTTTTTTGCAAGCATAGAAATAAGTATACGTAAAAGTATACGCGCCTATGGATAAAAGTATACTTTTAAGTATAGGCGCGTATACTTTCACCTATAATTCTTCCTATACTCGCGAAAAATTCATACGTATATTTGATTTCGTATAATACTTTTTCATAAGGGAAGAAATCACCATTTTCACTTGTTTTTGGCTAATATTATAAATTATAAATACTGAAAGGCAGGATTTCAACAGAAAGCATTCGTGTTCCAAAAATTTATAATTAATTTTGTCCTCAGGACATTCTTCATCCGAAGAATACAATAAAAGTTGATAATTGATAACAAAAATTTACCTTTCAAACTCTAAAGATCATCAAGTTTTCTCATTTTTTTTCAGAAATATTTTTTTAAAAATTTGTTTCAATTTTCAAAAACATTAGCAAAACTTTCTAAGTTTCTAAAATTCCGCAATTTTATGAGAATAATTTACTAATAGTTGAATCATTTTTGATTCGAAACAAAGGTTTGAGGATAAGAGTATATCAGTCATGTTGATTAAATAAGAAAAGTAACTAATTTGAACGTTTGAATATTTTTTATTTATACCGGTGGAGGGTTAGTAAGTAGCCCTAAGTTTCAATATTAACTTATTAATGCTATCTTCTGTTCATCGCAGAGGTGGTGAGACCCCCAAAAAAGTGAAGGCTTTGTGCTAAGGGTTGCGATATGTGTAAGAATTTTCATATAATTGTTTTCCAATATAGTTTTTAAGTAAATGTATACTAATATTCATGGACGTTCGTACTATAATTTTTTCTTTCAGGTGAATGCGGAACCGTGATGTGGATGAGGAATGCTATGGAAATCATTGAAGATAAGTTTAATCATGCGACAAGCATGCGAGAGCTAAAGGACAGACCGTTCACTAGTGAGGTTGGCGGTACGCAGGAAATGTTACCCCTAGAACCCTTAACGACAAAGGAAGAGCTCGATGATTTCGAAAAGGATATTCGCACCAATCATTTGGCCCTAGAAAAGTTTGTAAGTAATTAAGTATTATTTAAACATTCATGCAACATCTAATAATGTATTTTATTATTCAATAATCGATCACTGTCAGAATGTAAACACGTTTTTTTTTAAATACGTGTAATATGTATTTGTTATAGAAAAATAGAATCAGTAAATAAGAAGGGAAAGATGTGAAAAATGCTGCGAGCAATGTCATGAAGCAAGTTCTCACGAATTCGTTGGCACGAAATTATTCCTGGTATGGGTAAAAAACAACTTAAGATTTGGAACAACCGCGATAGTATCGACTATAGTCCGTAAGTCAAGTTTTCAATTACCGAAGTGTCTACTCGTCCAGATTTTCCGGTGAATAGCACAAGCGTGATAGCAGGGTGTCTATCTGACCGGGAAATCGGAAAAGCTAGGTAATGACCGAGAATTTTGTTCACCGGGAAATGACCGTGAATTTGATTCAGTGACCGGGATTTTTCTGTTGAATGTTCTAATACGCAAATTATGAGTGGTTTTATACATTTTATTATTCTGATTCCGAGTTGGAACAGTGAATTTACTAAAAGAATTATAATTCTGAGTTGGGACAGGGGATTTCAGTTATGAATTATTATTTTCACTTCAGCACAGGGAATAAATAAAAGAAATATTTAAAATATTCACGTGAAGCATTACAATCATCCTGATTAGAAACAGGGAAATTTCGAAAAGATTTACAATTCTAAGTTGGGACATGGAATTTCAGTAAAGAAATATGATTTTGAGTTCAGGACAGGGAATTTCCGTCAAGAATTATGATTTTTCTTTGGGACTGGGAATTTTAGTGAAAAATGATAATTTCGAGTTTATGGCAGGGAATTACCGTAAAGGATTATAATTTTTACTTTCGGAAAGTCAATTTCCTCAAAGAATGAGAATTTTGACTTTGGGACAGGGAATTTTCTAAAATTTTAGAAAATTATAATTCTTAAGAATTTTAATTCTGAGATAGAACTGGGAATTTCCGTAAAGAATTATAATTTGGACTTTAGGACAGGAAATTTTCATAAAGAATTATTATTTGACTTCGCACAGAGAATTTTTGATATAAAACAGAAATTTTGTAAAATAATGCACATTCTGATGAGAAGGAGGACCACGGTCTCTACTAATCGGAGAAACCGGGATGAAGCCGGGAATTAAAATGAAACCGGGAATTAACCAGGAATACAAATTCTAACCGGGAATCACATTTTATGTTTTCTAATCGTGATAAAAAAACAATAAATTTAAGAGTTGTAATAAATACGGTAAAAAAGTATTTAGAAATTGTAACAGTGAAAGAATTGTATAACAATCAAGAACAATGATTGAGTTCTTAACAAATGGTTATTCTCTAAGAGTTATAATGATTAATTATCCTGAAGTTTTGGTTTGGTGCGCAGACCTTTTTAATTTGAATCCTTTCATAATTTTATGTTATGTTATATTTTCCAAATTGGAACATATAGATTTTTGATATTTTTTGTATGAAATGATTTGCAATCTTTTAAATTCTTTTGAAATCTTTGTGAAATAATTTACAATCTTTTGTGAATTTGAAATCTTTTGAAATATTTTGACATCTTTGCGTAATCTTGGAAATCTGAAATTTTTAAAAATATTTTGAAAATTTTGAGAAATCATTGAAACCTTGATGAATCTTTGTGAAATCTTTTGAAACCTTTGTGAAATGACTTACACAATCTTTCTGAAATCTTAAAAATCTTTTGAAACCTTGAAAATCATTCTGAAAACTCTTGAAATCTTTGTGTTGTCTCAAAAATCTTCTGAAATTATTTGAAATCTTTGTGAAATCATTAAAATTTTTGTGAACCTTTATGAAACTTCCGCGATGAAGTCTTGGAAATCTTTTGAGATTTTTTCGAATTTCTTTAAAATCTGCGAAATCTTTGCGTCATTTTAGAATTCTAAGAAATTTTTTGAAATCTTTGTGAAATCATTAAAACTTTTGTGAATCATTGTGGGATGTTTTGAAAATAATTGAAATCTTTGTGGAATCATTCAAATTTTCGTGAATCTTTGTGAAATGATTTAAAATCTTTTGAAACTTTGGAAACCTTTTGGAATCTTTGAAATATTTGTATCATTTTGAAATCTTTGGAATCTTTGTCAAATTTTGGAATTTTTGAAATCTTCGAAATCTTGGAAGTATTTCTGAAATGTTTATTAATTTATTTGAAATCTTCTTAGATCTTTTCAAATCTTTTGAAACTTTCGTAATCTTTGAAATCTTTGTGAAATTTTGAAATCTTTGAAATCTTCCTGAAATCTTGGAAATCTTCTGAAATGTTTTCAAATATTTTAAAATCGTTGTGTAATCATTGGAATCTTCTGAAATCTTTGAAACCTTTGAAATCTTCGTGAATTTCCTTGATATCTTTGAAATCTTTTGAAACCTTTTGGAATCTTTGAAGTCTTCGTGAAATTTTGGAATCTTTCAAATTCTCCCTGAAATATTTTAGTAGTTGTTGGGATCTTTCATTCATTATATCAATTAGATCTAAGAATTATTTTGAACAATCTTAAAAATCTTTTTGTAATTCTTAAAATTTCTGCGATATCATAGAAACTTTCTGAGATCTTTTGAAAACTTTGTGAATTTCTTCGGAATACTAATACATAATAAGATATCGTAACGCATAAAATTACACAAAGGAAAACCTCATGTTAAATGCTCTTTATTTGTGCTTTTAGTAAGAGGAGGTTTGATATTTACAATCAGGAAATAACCGCGAATTTGGTGGGCAAGAATTAGTAGACATCCTGCAGTGAATTTTAAAAAAAAATCACTATTTAAATTTAGAATTATAATTATTTTACAAAATTCTTTGTTCCAAATGAGAATGGTAATTTTTATAATGGAAACTGTATGATGTTCCAACTCAGAATTATAATTCTTTTCCAAAAGATCTTTCAAAAGATTTGAAAATTGTTTGAATTGAAATGGCAGGGAACTAAAAATCGTCCTTCGGGTAGACTGTTAGACACCCTGGATAGACAAAACCCCTTTCCCTTTTCCAGCTCTACTAATCAAGTTTGCAAAATTTTACCTATTAATCCTGAAGATCTGAACGACTAGCCATGGCCTTTTAATTAAGTATTTATTGTTGTTATTGTTTAAACCTCTGAAGGGTTTAGTCCTAGGATCCCTTGTAATCTTGAGTCCTTTATCTCTTTAAAATTATGTTCGAAACCATTTTATGTGTCAGAGTTAAATTTTACATTTTTTACTACAAAACTTTTAGTAGAATTTAAAATTTCCCTTTCATTATTACAGAAGTTTCAGTTGCAAAATATTCGGACGTCTCACAGACATTTCAGGACATCCAAAAGACAACAAAATGCCGGGGATTAGACGGTCTACAGGCGTATTAATGTTGTTTTTTTGTCGTTCCTGCAACATCGACTTCAATGTTCGCGAACATAGTTAGACGTTTTAAAGACGTCCGGCGAATGGTCTGGTGCCCACTGGGTTATCATTGGATATTAACGTCACACATATGTTACAAACCCATTTCTAAAAAGAAATTTATTTGATTAAATCATTTTTCTTGATTAGTCTTTGAAATTTATTAATTTTTTTCTGTGATAAATGGGGCTATTAGTCACTGAATGTGTCAATTTCATGAGAAATGGGCATTTTTTCATCTTCAAGGGCACCGTAACAAGGGTTAGTGAGTACAGCATAACCATATTGCGCATGACTGGTAAAGGGTCCAGTAGTCAATGTTGGCGAACTTTCCTTCGGTTTTTTTATCCGTTTCCGTTAGGGCAGCGCACTTATTGGTCGCAGTGGACGCGTCAGCATTGGGACCACTGTCAAGAGGACAACTAGTGCTACCATCCTGGTGCTACTGCAGTCAGTGACAGTTGCAGTGAGTGATACAGTCAGTGACAGTGAGCTTGGAGTGTATTATACAAACAGTGACAGAGTGCTTACAGTGAGTGATAAATTGGAACCTACTCAATATAAATTGGTGCTGTATACAGAGGATCAAAAATATGAAGTTTTTCCAGCTAGTCATGTGAAGCATGACAGTGCTAAAAATTTGTGCAAATATGAAAATATTTCTCCTCGTCAAGTTTTTAAATCGGGAATTTTGTATTTCGGTATTTGGGAAGTTTATTTTTCACACCCTTTCTTTGGAGTTTTTAATCATCATAAATTTAACACAAGTTTTTCCCAGTTTGGCGCAGTTCCGTACACAACATACAAAATTTTCTAATTCTTATCGTAGAGACAATTATTTTCTAATGTTATGAGCAAATTAAATAAAAAATCTGATTTAGTAGTAGGTTGCAACATGCAATATTGATGCAGGTTCTCTATTTACTTGCTTAGAAGAAGTGAAACGATTCAAGGAACTCTTTATTAATATTGAATTGAATATTTTTGTTTCCTCGTAGACATAGAAGAAACTTTGTAGTTGTAACAATTTCAGATATTTTAAAAATAACTTGAATAAACGTTTCTCAGTTAATAAATGTGTAATACAACGTTCTAGGCAATTGTCCGGATGAATGTGCGTATACGGATGTTTTTGGAAATGTATGTGTTTAGATTTCACCCTTTTTTGTTAACACGATAACTTAAAGACGGTTGCAGATAACCTGATGAAAGTTGGAGGGCCTATTTGCAGCACTAATATCTAAAACTGCCTTACTCTTTAATAAAATTTATCAATATTATAGTGCAGTCGATTCGACTCGAATCCAGTAGTTCTTTTTATTCTTACATCAACATGGAATTATGTTAACTAACAAAGTTTCACTATAAAATTGATTTTTTAAATATTATGATATAAATGGCCATAACTTCCCTAATTTTTGATAAAATTTATCAATATTAAAGGTCAATCGATCCGTCTCAAGCCAAAGGATCTTTTATATTATTACACCATGTTTGAAGTATGTGAATGAAGAAAAGTCTTACCATAAAAAACCCAGTTGTGAAATATCAAAATGTGCATAAACTAGCTGTGAATCCGATTTCGGGTATTTCTACTTTGCTGTATATATAATTGTATGAAGCTCATTTTTAATGAGCACTTTGCTTCCTCATAGAGAAAGTAAAAATACAAAAATACAAGTAAGTCAATCAATTCGTCTCGAAGCAAGGAATCTTTTTTGTTTTTGTATCAACTTTGAACTACGTTGATGAAAAAAGTTATACTGTAAAACAAACAGATTTTTCAAATACTATAAAATAAATGACCAAAATGACCATAACTTCCTTACACTTGAGTGAAATGCATTAATATCATGGATCAATCGATTCGTCTCAAGACAAGAAATCTTTTATATTGTTGCATCAACTTTGAATTATGTGAATGAAAATGATTTACTATGAAAAACCCATTTTTTAAATATTATAAAGTGCTGAAAAAATTGTAATGATCATTTTTAGAAATCTTTTGGTCAGTTTTCAGATATGAGTGGCGAAAATCAGCCCTCCAAGTTCTATTAATTTATCTGCAATTATCTTCAAGTTATCGTGTTCACAAGAAAGTGTTACACCCACACACACACACACACACACACCCACACACACGCACACACACACACATCCACGCACACATACATCGGGACAATTGCTTAGAATATTATATTTGACATTTGTTCAATTGAGAAACGTTTAATTAAACGAATAAAATTTTTTTAGAAATTGTTACCACTACAAAGCTTCCTCTATGAGGAAGCAAAAATGTAAAATTCAATATTTAAAAAAATTCTCGCATCAGTTTTGAGATATAAGTGGTGGAAATAAGCCTTTCAAATTTCAGCAGTTGATATGCAATCGTCTTCAAGTTATCGTGTTCACAAAAAAGTGTGACATACACACACACACACCCACACACACACATCCGGACAATTGCTTAGGACATTGTATTTTTTTTTTTTTTTTGATTGAGGAACCTTTAATTAAACGAATTCAAAATTTTTCGAAAGTGTGACCATTACAAAACTTTTTCTATGAGGAAGCAAAAACGTAAGATTCAATATTTTTAAAAATTCTGACATTAGTTTTGAGATATTAGTGGTGAAAATAAGCCTCCCAAATTTCATCAATTTATCTGCAGCCTTTTTAAAATTATCGTATTAACAAAAAGGACGATCTCCAGACACACATGCATCCATCCAGCCATACATCCACACACCCATACATGCAGACAATTACTTAGAACGTTGTATTGGACATTTATTAACTGAGAAACGTTCAACTAAATCATTTGAATACACTCATCTCTTCACTCGTGGTCACACTCGGGTCTGGTTGGCCACTAATCGGAGGCTATTAAAAATCTAGTTTGAACCGGATTTAAGGCGACGAGTGAGTAAACACTCAGGGCCGCATACATAATCTCTGAACCCAGCACGTACGGAAGTATATGCGCAGAGAGTCACGATATAAATAACTTCTGAAACGGCGTTGACTGACCGAGCGATGACCTTGAATATAGGCTGTCAAGGGACGCTCGGAGGGGGGGGGAGGCAGGAGCATTCAAGCGTGAACAACCGTGAGGCTGGCCAGAGATGGAATGACCACGAATGGCGAGATGAGTGTAATACCGTAAACCGGGGCTAACCTGGACACGCTCGGAAAACCGGACCATTCATAATTTCATATTTTATAATTTTATTTCTCTTTTTCTGAAAAAAAATTCGAAAGATTTTTCACTGTTTTCTGTAAAATAAATGTTAAATTTTCTTTTAGCGATTGTTTGGTTCAGTTTCGTTAGGAAGTTTAGATAGAAATAATATTTATATGAAGTTGTCATTTTTTGTATTTTCGTTAAGTTAATTAAGAAACGCTTGAAAAAATTCACTTGCAATAAAATTATCTCAAATTTTACCAAAGATAAGATGTTTGATTTTGCTGTAGAACGATTTTTATCAAAGGTATCGAATTTGTAGGGAAAAGTCGGACATGGCAAAAAAATATACACCGAATGCGAGATCGTTCTGTTCCTTTGAATAATTCATCGAGAATTTGAAAAATACCATTCTCGGAGTGCAAATAGAAAGGATTTCCTAAATTATTTTATTATTTTGTATTATTTTCTATTTCTCATACTTATGAAGTTATGACGTGAAGCAGAACGTCAGGTTGTGCTTTTACTGAAAATAAGTACGTTTTTACTTCTCATATTAGTTTAATTTACTTTCAAATATTATACTTTATGATATTTTACCATTCAGTCTTACATAATAGCGGTTTTTGCCTTCTTATTGGAAGTGGAAACCTTAGCCTCACTCATAGGAGTAAAGTCGGACTCACTTTAGAGTGCAATAACTAGTCACTTAAAGTTAAATTGAAGGTTTCAATTTCACGGTATGAAGAAGAAAGGGTCAGAAAGTAGATAATTAAAACTTTATTATCAAATTTTAATTCTTTCGGGTAATTTATTGAGAAAAATTTAAAGACATGCCTCGTTTAGCCCCGCCTTACGGTATTTGAAATTGCTATGACTACAATGCTTTCTTTATGAAGAAGCAAAAAGACTACAGATGCTGAATATTTCTGTCGTAAATAAAACGATCTCGTCAGTTAACCATTCCTATTTTGTACCCTTCTTTAGTTTGAGTTTGTAAACCAGCAATAATTCTTTCTCATCAGGTAAAAGGTGAAGGTCGTGGAAGAGATAATCTGGTTTGCAATTAAGTACTTACGGAAAAAGGTTTCAAGACCTGCAAGAAAAGCTGGCAGATATTTCAGTTTTCGAGAATTTCCGAACTTTACTGCTACCCCAGGGCTGTTTGGGGTACAAAGTAGGTCCGGAAAAATTTCTCCGTGGTCCGTTTAAGAGAAAAAGTTTGAAAATTATAAACTGAACCACCCGTTGTTTGGCTAAGCCGTCCAAAAACTAGCACCGAGCTCCTGAATTATAAACTACTGATCCTCGATGTTAATTATTTGTTTGAAATCCTTAATACAGACGATGTTTTAGAGGCTGGTGAACATTTTTTTACACAATTATGCCCTGTTACCACAATTTGTGTCACTTGAATTATTCTCTTTTTGAATTCTATAATACTTAATAAAAATTTACGCTGACTTTTAGCGTATTTGATTCAAATAATTTGTTTGGTAATAAATTTTCAAAACATTTAAGTCTGATCAAATACTAATAATGAGAATAATTTAAATAAAATGTGCGAAACTAATTAGGAGTGATTTTTTAGCGCTTCGCTTAGGAAACCAAAATGATTAAATATGTGGAGAAGAATTTGATTCTAAAAAAATATTCTTGAGTTTGTTTTGGAGGGATTCAAAAATATAATAATTTTGGAACGTCTAGAAAATCTCGAAAAATATAATTTGTGACTCAAAAATAAAATTTGAATCAAACTCGCAAAACCAATTGAGAGTGATTTTTGAACGCTTTACTTTAGAAAAGGAAAATGATTAAATGTAGATACAAATTTGAAACTTCAAAGATATTCCTAAATGTTCATTCTTGAGGGTTTCGGAAGTATAAGAATTTCAGGAGGACTGAAAGATCCCGAAAAATAAAATTCTCTTCTCAAAAACGAACATTTACCAATCTCTTTTCATGTGGGTTGATTTAGAACCAATCTATTCAGATTATTCCATTTTTCAAGAGAGAAAAGGTAGTAATCCAAAACATTAACACATTTCTAAAAATTGCTAGCTTCGTCAAATTTGTAAATTATATTTAGGTAAAATATATATCTATCGGTAAATTGAGTTGATCATGAACATTTGGTTTCAAATTTTTCTTCACAATTAATCATTTTGCTTTCTTACGTAAGGCGCTAAAAATCACTCATTTTTGTTTGAAAACTTTATTAAAATTATTTTTGTTACTAAGATTTAATTGAATTTATGTTTTGAAAATTTATTATAAAAAAATTATTTAAATCAAACGTCGCTAAAATTTAGCGTGCATTTTGACTCAGTATTACAGAATTTGGAATGAGAATAACTAAAATTATATGAATTTCAGAAACAGGGCAAAATAATGAAAAAAGAAAAATAATTTTTTACTTAGAATATACAAAAATTCTAATTTTACATTTCTCATTGAATACTTATTTGTAAATGTTATTAATTTGAGCTTCCAGAATTTTAAAAACATGTAAGACAGATGTAATATTATGATTTGTTTCCCATACTTGATTTCTCCACTGTTGCATATTAATAACTGACTCATGATTGAAGAATCTGGGCTTAGGTAGGAGGCAAAGAAATGGGTAACAAAAAGGATCTTAAACAAAAAATTAACTGCAAGGTTCAGTAGTTTATAATTCAGTAGCTTGGTGCTATTTTATAAATTTTGATTGCTTTAGTAATAAGTTTGGGCCAATTTCTGATTTTGTGAAACTTTTTTTGGGCCAAGAATGGTCAAAAGAATCAGAAGCATGAAACTATGAATTAAATAAACGCACAATTATCTTTATGGATATTGTAAAAGAGATTTTCAACTCAAGAAATTAAATTTCAAATATTATATTTTCATTCAAAATGAATGTTTCATTAATCAAATTCAAAAAGAAGGGCCTAGCCGGGTAAGCATACAAAATCTGCCCCCGTACGTCTCAATGAGAAATTTCTGTCACAGGTTCGTATCCATGTAAAATAATATTAAAGAAAAAAATTCCACAAAAATTACAGGAAAAAAGTTTTTGAATTAAAATTTTTTTTTTTTTTGAGGTCAAGTTCTAGAGTGATCACACCCATATTTCACAGGTGCATTTCTTATAATATCCTTCATAACATATATTTTTGTTTAAATTTTGCATGTGGTGGAACAATGCGAGAAAAAAGAATCGATTATGCAACACTGTTCAGCAATACGGTGCACTACTCCCTACCCACAATGGTCAAAACCAGGAATTTAGTGTTCATAATCCTCTACGGGCTCTATTTCTTGACGAATTTCAAAGCTTCTTTTAGAAATGCTCAGTGTTAAATTTTTAAGATGCTCGCACTTTTCGATTTTTCAATTCAACTTTGTGTGCAACAATATATGAACACATATAGTGACAAAATTAGCAATATGAAGAGTATGATTTTTTTTCTAAAATAAAATTGCCTATATAATCTCGCTATTAACTAGAATTAATGCAAATGTACTTAAGAAATATAAATAATTAATACAATGTAAACGTTAATTGTTATGAATAATTTTTTGAAAAAAACTCTTCAGCACATCACTTTGCTGTAGAAAAACACTATTTTGTCTTAAAATCGTAATAATCTATTATTATAATGGTATTAGTAACGAAAACTTATCATGATTAGAAAATTTATACACAATTCATAAAGTTATAAACAGTTTTGTAACTTATTAAGTCCCATGGGTAGACTAATTGTCGATTGTTAATCAATTTGTTCAAAAACATGAGATTCGAAAAAAGTAATAGCACCATTCGATTCTATGGGAAAAATTACTTAGAGTTCATGTGTTCGACAATTTTTTCCTTAAACCTATTCGTAATGTAGTATAATTAAATGCGTAAGCAAGTGTCGTATGATGTAATTATTCATTTATACTACATAACCAACAGGGTTGAGAAAGAAATTGTCTAACACATGGACTCTATGTAAGTTTTCCCGTAAAATCGAATGGTGCTAGTAGTTTTTTTGTAACATACATTTTTTTCCACAACAAACTGATGTACTGAAGAGTATGTTTAAATAAATTGCTTATAACCATCAACTTGTACATTCAATAAACTAATAGCACCATTAAATTCTACGGGAAAAATCTCATTGAGTCCATGTATTAGACAATTTTATTTTCTACCCTATTGGTGATGTAATATAAATAAACAATTACATCGTACGACGCCCGCTCACACATTTAATTATACTACATAACAAAAAATTTTGGGGAAAAGTTGTCTAACACATGGATTCTGTGTGATTTTCTCCGTAGAATCGAATGAGGCTATTACTTTTTTCGTAACTCACATTTTCAAACAAATTGTTCAGACAAAAATTGTTTAAACAATCGAAAGTTGACAATTTTTTGAATAAAAAATCGTCATTCAATGAAATGTTCTCATACCAATCTTAACTTTTCTACTACGTAAATTGGTCTGCCCATGGGACTTAATAAGTTACAAAATTATTCATAACTTTTTGAGCTGTTTATAATTTTCAAATTTTGAAAATTTTCCGTGACCAATACCACTCGTATAATAAATTGCAATGATTTTCAGCTAGAATAATTTTTTTCTACAGCAAACTGAGATACTGAAGAATTTGTTCAAATAAATTGCTTATAACAGTTAACTTGTACATTCAAATGATTATTTATATTCCTTAAGCTTATTCTCATCAATTCTAATTAATAGCAAATTTATTCAAACCTTTTTTTAAAATAAAAAATCATATTTTTAATATTGCTAATTTTGTCACTATACACTGCAGTCCCGCTATAAATGTTCCCGTTATAAAAGACAAGGGGTCCAAGGAGGCGAGAGAGAGGCGCTGCGAGGTCAGCGGAGAAATTTTACTTTACATGGCTACGAACCTATGACAGAAGTTTCAAGTTAATACGTGCGAGGGCAGATTTTGTATACTTACCCGGCTAGGCCCTTTTTTCTCTTCACATTTCCAAAAATTTAAACTTGAGCAAAATTTATCGAATTCTCTATCGTTAAATAAAAGATCAGAAATATACAGGGTGTTTTTCTATCTTGAAACATCGCAGTATCTGAAGAAATACGTATCCAACGAAAAAAATGTCTGGAACTGATAATTTGGCTTGGTGAAACTGGTTTAACTTGTCCCCAACTGCACAAATTACGGAGAACTAATAATTCTTTGAAGTATAGGCTCCTTTTAAGAAAATTCATTCATTCCCTGTCTTGAGCTATCGTTTTTTTTCAAAATGAGTGTGATAATGTGGCTGCTATGTGGAAACAATTTTTTGCCACACAATAGCCATTCTGGCTACCCAACTATAGCTCATACCTTGTCCAGAGTATACTTATACCCTGTCACTGTGCCGTCCTCGAGTCTGGTCGGCACAGTAACGGGGGCTATTGAAATCTAGTTTCAACCGGATTTAGAGCGTCGAGTCAATGAACACTGAGGACTTTCTTATTTTATATCCTCATAATACTGATATTTTAACAGTAAAATGAACGCACTATAGATTCTATATCAATCAAAATCAGCATGTGTTATTATAAAAATATTATAAAAATTGGATTTCGGCATTATTGATGCTAAATCCTTATCCAAAAGTCAGAATTTTGTGATTTAATATTTATTTGAAATTTCATCATAAAAGATATAAAAAATATCACTGACAAAATACCCCAAAATTCCCCCCCCCCCCTCTCCTTTTGGCAAGTATGAGTCCAAGTAGCACATTTGTTCCAAAAAATAACATTCAATAATACTACCTACCTTACGACTTTTTTATTGATCATAAGCTTAATGTTTAATGTCGATATAAAACAAAAACTTTGTGAAAAAAGTAATTTTCTTCATTTCGCCATTGTAAAAATTGTTATTAACAAACAATTTAAAGTTTTCAGTACGAATTCGTGTAAACCATACATTGATGGATATAATTCGTTTTCATTTATTTAAAGCAATTGCTTATAAAAAAAATTGTTTATAAAAAAAGGCAACCTTATTTCGGAAAAATCAATATCGTTTTTGAAATCAGCACATCGAAATCTATAGAATACGACTGTTTCTTTGAGGGGACCTCTTTTTTTAAACGAAATCATAGCCAGCGCCAGGACTAATACACGCGCACACTAAAGATACGCGCGAGTGGGGTCGAGTCGATCCCAAGCGGGGAGGGGGAACGACCACCCCACTCCTCTCCGCTCACTATCGCTTCATTTATAACTAAAATATGCATTGAATCGAAATTTTACATGAGACATTTTTTATGTATAATTTCATTCTCTACAACTTTTATTTCAAACTCTTTCGCGTATCTTCAGCCGTTATGGGAAAAATCGAAGTTTTGGATTCTTTTGGTCATTTTCGAAAGACCCCGGCGTCGGTGAGATCTCAAATTTGAAGGAGTTGATCGCAAGGGTCCTTCGCGCTTTCATGTAAAAATTCACCCTTGTGGGTCATTTTCATCGGAAAAAGCTTATTTGACTGGACTATTGAGAAGTAAGCAGTATAAACAAAATTAATAAGTATAAGAAAATGACGCCCAATTTTCACTCGTTGAATTTGTTTCTCTTTTTGGTTATAGGATATCACGCGTCACGAGCCAATTCATGTAGGATTTTCTGTTCTCGATCTCTCGAAAATAATTACCTACGATTTTCATTACAACTACATTCTATCAAATTTTGGAAATCGTGCAAAACTACTTTATACCGACACCGAGAGCCTCATCTACCATTTCACTGTTTCAAACATTAATGATTGTATGAAGACGGATATTCATAAATTTAACACATCAGATTATCTTCCATATAATGTTTATGGAATGCCACTGAAGAATAAAAAAGTTCTAGGACTCATGAAAGATGAATGTAAGGGTAAAATTATAACAAAAATTGTTGGCTTAGAGCGAAATCGTGTGCGTACAAAATTTTAAATGAAAAATCTGCGAACAAGAAAGCTAAAGGTGTAAGAAGATCTAAGTTGAGGCGAGTTAATTCGATGATTACGAAACGTGCCTGTTAAAATATCAGAATTTGGCAGAGTGTCAAAATTTAATTCGAAGTAAGGAACACGAAGTGCACACTATAAGACAGAATAAAGTTGCATTGAGCTGGCACGATGATAAACGTGTGCTCATTCCCGGTATGACAGATACACTTCAATGGGGATAAGGGAAAAGAATGTCCGAGTCCATGGATGTTGGTAATAATGCATAGTGTATATATATATATAGTATTAGTATAAATTAAGATGTTAAATTATTGTTATTATTATTATTATTAATATTATTATAGAATCGAAATAGAAGCAAATGTGGAACGAACGATATGTTTATATATGAGATAGCGAGTGAGGCGATAAAGGCGATTAAGTGAGTGAAGGAATGAGAGTTGAATTTGTATGGGATGAAAATAAGTTTGAAAAATATATGCATTGTAAATATTGGAAATATATGTACAATTATTTGTTAAATATTTATTTATTAAACTTGCTTCTTTAAATCAACGCATCTGCTTTAATTCTTGAACTGCAGCTATTAGATGTAACCTGATCTATGAAACGTAACCTCTCTCTCTCAATGTCGAGGACGTCGATTCTTAAACTCACAGTGCTAACAATTTTCACTGACCTGCTATTCACACACACTCATTAAAAGGAGTAGAAACTCGGAAAGAAAAAACAACTTCAATTCTGTCATCATTTTCCTTTTCATTCATTTCTTGAAATCAATACATTACACTTAAAAATAAGTGGACTATAAGTAAATGTATACTTTTATTATCTATATAAAAACTAATCTAGCAGAATTTCCTTAAAGACATCCAGTTCTTTAATAAAATCACATTTTAGATTCCGCAATTAAAGTAATTTTCATACATATGATGCGTACATTTGACATCATTGATTGCAAATATCTCACGCAATCCCTGTAGCGAGAGACATTCCAAATCAAACATATTAACAAATTCAGTTGATATTTTCACATATTGTTTCAGCCAATTCTTTTTTTCTTATACTTTTATATAAACTTTCGTCGCATCTTTGAAAATTCTCTCGAGTATTACAGGTATTAAGGTATACGGTAAGTTGCCAGAATTCCAAGCTATTCCATGATGATTACGTTCTACTCAAATGTTCGCAGACTTGTATTTTAATGGAACGCATTTCCACTGGCAGGGCTATCAAAGGAGAAAACTATATGGCTTTGTGTCTAGATCATCACAGATTGGCAATATAGCCAATTCCTTCAACACAAATTTATTCACTGGCAACTTGAAGCCCTACACATCCACTACGTATTCCATCATGAATGTAACTAAACTATTTCTACTTGGTTATAATAGTTTTATTCCAACTTTTTCACCCACCACTTATTGGTTTATACTTAACTATACGATTATGCGAAATTAAGCGACATGCTGACGTTTGAGCGGGAAAATTTCCACTAGTTTGAAATTCCAAACGGAAATTGACTGGCCCATATTTCAGCGACTCGTTTTGCTTAGAGCAGTCAATAACAACTAGAGGCGCATACTGACTTCTATTAATGTCAAGATTCAAATTACTGTAAGAATAACACTGATCATTCAAAAGTAGTTTCACATTAGTCAGACTGCAATGATCAAAGTGGCTAGAGCTTCTATTAGTATTGTTTTTTCTGTTTGTCTGAAATCCTAGTATAACAAATATCTGTTTTTTCAATTTTGTTAAGGTTTTTACAGTCCAAACATTGTTTGCGGTAGTTGGAAGTAGAGGATATTCATACAATTCCCAGGTTCGAAAACTTATTGGAATTGATGGATCATTTTCAATATACTTGAGCAACTGAAATTTTATTGATCTGACAGTCTCACGCTCAGCAATAACGACTCTACTTTATTAATTTCAATTTTATGCAGCTCATTGTGGACTGTTTGCAAGATGGCATTAGCATCACTTTTCGATCTTGATAAAATAAGTTCATTATAGTAAAAGGAAATCTTTTGAGTTTCGATCGTGTGCAAAACTACGAATCTTGCCGACGTTTCGTGAACATTGCAGTTCACTTCTCCAGGGCTAACCTGAAACTAAATCTTCAGGTTATGTTGTTCTTATGTATACTCTCTGCGATGTCTATGATTGGCCAGAGCGCCCCTCGAGGAGACTGGTCGAACCTGATTGGCCAATCAAGTCTTTTTCAAAAAACCCGGGAGGACGGAAAGCCAAATCGGATTGG
>JAUMHM010126052.1:0-19375 GCA_032362435.1 Melikaiella ostensackeni
GTGTCTCAAAACGTGGAAATTTGACAAAAACGGGGGGGGGTCAAATTTTACACAACTCTAATACATTCTCTGATGAGAATGTAAAAAGAGGATAAAGTAGACAAAGGCCTCAATTCAAAGAAATCGTTCCTTTGGTGATATTTCTTCAATAGAAAGAAATATTCCTTCGGAATAAATTTGAAAATTATCGATTCAAAGAAATGATTTCTTGGAAGACAAGAACCTGATAGCTTTGAATCTCTTTTCAACACCCTGAGAAATATTTCCTCATTTCAATGAAATCGATTTTTCGATGTGATACTTATTTAAATTGAGTATCTTATCCCTTTGTGCATCATGCAATTTAGTTTCTTCGAGTGAAAAAAATATTTTTTACAGATAAATAATTACTGATGGAATCGAAAAAAATATTTTTAGATGCTAAGATTTGACAAGCTTATTGCGAATACATAATTATATAAATTGAAAAAATATTTTTTTTCATTCAAATATGAATCCATTTCATTGAAAGAAATCGTATATTGAATAAAGAATTTGTATTTAATTGATACGAACAAATATTCATTTAAATGAAGAAAACGCTTTATTGAAATAAATACATGTGAATTTTGTTAAAATACGTTTTTTTTTTTATTTTGACATTCTCGAACATTTCTTATAATAATATCGTTATTTCAGTGCAAACACAATTTTCTTCAATGAAATGTTCATGAAACCCATTGAAAGAAACATTTGTTTAGTTCATGAAAGAGAAATTAGTCATTCTAAATAAATAATTCTTTCAGTGTTCAATCAGCACAAATCCCACTAGGTGGACAGAGCATATTATCTTACATAGAAATTAATTCCCAAGGAAACAAGTTAGCAAAAAATTTTTAACATAGCTATAATGAAAAGTAGATGCGATGATTTTTTTGGTCCAGTGAAATATTTGTTTGATTCCAAGCTACTCTTATATATATATATAAGATTGGTCAAATAACCGCCGCAGGGTCCCCCTGGGAGCGACTGCCATCCATGAAAATGACACCGGCTCCCAGTAGAACCGCGGTAAATATATATATATATTTATGTATATTTAGTGATCAAAATATAGTTTATTATCCTTTTAAAAATTGTCTTCTCATAGCCGTTGAAGACGAGAAATGTTAAGGCAGAGGTCGAGAAAACTTGTGGATTCCGAATATTCTATTGTCCTATGGCTTATTGGAAAATTTGAAAACATTTAATTTCGTTATTTCGGCATTCGCAAATTTGGTAGTGGAAACTCAAGCCTTCGAGACAAGCTGAAGAAGAAGCCTTCATTTTTGAGGCCTCGACATTTTCGAGCCAGATCTTCGAATTCATATTATAGATGTGATATATTATTAAATTTACCTGTAGAATTCGAAAAAATCCCCAAGATAATACACAGAAAACAAATCACGTTTCTCATGTTCTTGAAATGAACAAAACTTATATAAAATATCGATAAGCGTGTAACTAAAGAATATTCTTGACAATGTTTCAGTATACTCATAACACCCTTATCGCAATAGAAGAAGCTTCTAAAAATAATTTCTATATATTTCACTAGTCGGTATCTCATTCTTTCGTGTATATTATTTGTATTTCATTAATCTGTTTCTCACACATTGCAGACGGGAAAATACTTCAGATTTATGATATTATATGTACCATCTAGAGGAAACAAAACAAGACATTACACAGTGGGAAGATCAATAATTTGTTGGCAGGCATTATAACATTTTCAAGGTTTCGTTTTTAATGATCTTCTTCAATGTAGGAATTAATTACCTAACATTCATTGGCATCTCGTACATTTCATTTTAAAGGTGGATTTTATCCGTTAGGGCTAAGTGACAATTTAAAAACATTATCAAATATTAAAATAAGCTTCAAAGTGGGGTGTTTCATATTTCTGGAAAGGCAAATAATTTCTATTACTCAGTTATTTCATAAAATACAGCAGTACGAAAAATCATTTTCAGTAACTTTGCAATAAAAATGTATTTCATAAGTATTTCAATTTGAAACTTTATTTGACAGAGTACCTGTACACTCTAGATCTCGAAAAAATTAACTTATTAAGTCCATATGGTGCCTTGTCCATAATGGATTTTCGGTTGCTGCCAAATTGAATAATAAATTTGATCAAAATGTATTTCAATTCGCTCTTTGTTACATATGAAATATAAGTTCAATACAAAATTTTATTATTAACATTTAATCAGCCATTAAACATGGCATATCCTAACTCTCATGCGACGATTTGCTGATTGTAGATATGTTTAGAAATTTGTCTGTAGATTGAATTTGCATTAAAAGAGTCACATAATAAACGTCTGGTCAGTTAAAAATATTATATTGTGCGCTAAGGGACAAGAACGGCTGATTTGTGGCAAGTGCGAAGCAATCATATGTGCCTCAAATCACCGCTTTTACCCCATAATGCACACAATACTTTTTACAGCAACCGTATATAAAAATGCGAGTTTTTACAAAAATTCACTTTTACTCCTGATTCACCGGGCTAAAAGTACTTTCACCCCGCTGAAAACAAACTGACGTGATCGGTCACAAATCGGCCATTTTTATCGAGCAAGACGGGCACAAAAACTTGCACTTTTATTGCGGGTGCTACTAAAAAGACACTTGGAATGATTACACAGTATTTTTGAAAAATCATGGTCCAATTCACTTGATTATTATTCATCTAGAACTTTCTAAATGTATGCCTCATCATCGTTCATTGGAACTTTCAGTCTGGTGATGTTTGGATAGTGAAACTGTTACTTCGTGTAAGATTCGAATGGGCAACACGCCACCCTTACACGAAGTCTCTGCTCAATGGAAAGATTATTGGATTCTGTGCTCGACCAGGTATTTGTTGGCTTAGTAGTAGTTATCAAATATCAGATGAGGTACAAAAGAAAATCTTCTTGCCGAGAGTTGTTATTGTATCGCTTAATCTCACGAATATGTCGAACCGAAACAAGATTCTGTCATACCTAAAATTGCACATTGTTTGAATCGCTAGTCAAAAACCTGAGAGGAAAAAATTCAAAAATCGATCATCTTGCATAGACCTTGCTTTCTTTCATTTGACTCCACAAGTCTGATCGATTAAACCTTCACTCCATCTCGCCCAAAAGTAACTTGTTCAGCAACAGGTGGGCTGTCGGGCAAGGCATGTATCCATCATCATCTTCACGGTGAAAACCATCCTTATAAAAAAAGAGATAATGAAAGAGAAAGGAAGTACCAACAATTGTCTTGCATAGGTATTATTTTTATTTTATTTAACTGCATGAGACGGGTGGATTAAAATTGAACTCCATTACGCCAGCAAGTCATTTGTCTAAACGTGAGGTTGGACCGACGGACTAGGCCTACTTCTCATAATATTTCCTCGAAACCCATTCGCAAAAAAAAAGTTGCAACAGAAATTGCAAAACAATCACCATGCAGCGACGTTCTTTCAACTCGACCTTATGAGTGGGATTGATTAAGGTATAATTCTATTTCGACCAAAAGTAACATATCCATTGTAAAGGTTAGAACGTTGAGACAGGGCAAATTTATGATCATCGACCTCAAACATATGCATAAAATTAGAGAGAAAGCATGAACAAATGGACCAAAACTTGTATCGGTTTAATACAAGAATGAACCTATCTACCAATAGTTGGGCCACGCAAACAATCGTTCATCGATATGACAAAATTAATCGTAGAATGTGTGCTCTTAGTCCCTTCATTAATGCAAATACTTCATTCCTCATAATACATTTTCGTAAGGGTTTGACTAACAAATCAGTTTTGTTCATGTTTGATTATGAATATTTGTTCAGTTTGAAATCTTTGAATCGGAAGATTTGAATAACCGGGAGGAATTTTTGCAAATCGAGACCGAAGTGGAAATTTTTTTCAGAGATTTGATTATCGCCTATTTTCTGGATTTTTTTTTAACGGAACCTAAATTATTTGCTCCATACATGAATGAAATCACTTCGAATAATTGCTTTTATTAGCATGAGAAAATAATTCTTTGGATGTGAGAAGCAGATTCAAAAAAACTACCTTTTTAACTTTCACAAAAACATTTCTCTGACCTACAAATTTTCACATTCATTGCAAAGAAAGATGTCTTCGTTTCATATAAATATCACCAAAAAATGACTTCCTTTGCATCAAGGCATGACTGTTTTGTTCCTAAAGAATATTTATTAACTTAATATAAGCAAATCGTTGGCCCAAGGAGAAGATACCAAAGAAACGCATTTCATTTAAAATCCATTAATTTTTTTAGGGTACAAATACAGATACAAGATTATAATATTAACTTGCCTTAGTACCGTTCATTTTGTAGTATCTCTCGCTGACAATGCTGAACTGCTGAATGAATCAGGAAATGAAATTTATGAAAATGAACAAAAACGTGGGTAGGTACATGATAGATGTTGACATTTCTGTTCTGATTAAAAAACAATCAAAATGGATAGATCAGAATTAGACCACGGCTGAATCAATAATGGACCAGGATTAGTTTTTTCTTTCATACAGTTTATTTCCAGAAGAAATTTTTTCAGAAAGCGTGTATACGTTTACACTAAACTCTGAAAGTATCGTTTCTGCTGCAATGGGTTGTCAATTGATACGAAAATCTATATCAATATGAAGAAACAAAAAATATGTATCATTCTTGGACTATTTTATAGCATGTCAAGTGGATATCTTTAGATTTAGTATAGATTTGACCAAAATATTGATTAATGATTCAAAAAATGAGCCGACCCACTGCCAACACTGCTTATGTATATACTCTTAAGTTGAATTACTCGTGTACCTCGGTACTACGGATGTATAAATCAGACCCGAATTTTCCGAAGATCAGATTATTTCGAGGATCCTCAATCGATATTGGTAAAGTCGCGTTAGCATTGTTGCCATCTATGCCATCTATGTAAATGTTCCCCGGAGCTTACTTTAGTAATGCATTCGTGATCCATATCTGTCCCTACACTCTAGGATCCTGCTTTTGACTCGTTAATTTGACTTGGAAACTAAAATATTCTGTAATGACGGACACAAAGTTGAATGAGAATGTTCTTCCTTCGGGCCTTTCTATTAAATGACCAAATTGATTCTACAAAAACAAAGTATAAGTAGAAAATTAATTATTGCCTAATTGATTATTACTAGCGGGGATCAAGGAATTTATATGGTAAGGATAAGTAAGGGATGTGTAGGAGAGGGGATAGATTTTAGATTAATCTAGAGGTCGCGTGTTCTTCATTCAAACCACGCACTCGCCTCACAACACCGCTCCGACACGTGTCGCTGATTAATATCTCCAGAAATCACCCCAAGTGAAGAGCTTCGCAAAGCCATTGTACTCATCCACTAAAGAAATTTCTTCACGTGGGCCCATTAGTATCTAATATCAGCCTTCGTTTCAGACGCCACTCTTCTTCTTATAAACAACTGTCCTCCATACATCCCTATCCTTGCATACATTTTTTGCTTTGCTTTTGCTTTCATCTTCCTTTTTTTCATCTTTCTTCGGTCTACCTCAGGATACGCTACCACCTACTCCATCTGAATACACGTAATTCGCTAAAAGTTCATCATTCATTCTCTCATCGTGATCAAACCATCTCAACAAATTTCTTTTCCACTTGTCAAACAGTGTTTCTTCTACACCACATTCTTTGAAAACCCACTCATTACTGACTTTGATAATTAGCGTTTCAACGCACATATTCCACAGAAGCTGCATGCCAACTGCGTTTATTTCACTCCTATCCTTTTCTTGATACGTCCATATCTCGCTTTCATTCAGCACAGTGGGTGTAAGCACAGAATCATACATTGCAATTTTAGCCTTATTCGTCACATTTCTACTTCTAGTGTTAGTTCGTACAGAGCCGATAATCTTTCTACCTTCGTTTATATGTCTAGATATCTCTGCAACTATCTTTCCGTCAGCAGTAAAAAAACTTCCAAGATACAAAAACTCATCAACCTGTTCTATCCTCTCCTCATTTAAGGTAATGTTGCATACTGTTGTCTTACTTCTTCTTTCAAATATGAAAATTTTATCTTTGTCTACGTTAATCTTAATACTCATACTCTTCATGCTGCTATCCAGTCTGCTCATCATTTTCTGCAAATCGTCGATTGATTTTGCCGTAATCATCTGCCATTCCGCGTACTTTCTCTGTCCCGAAAGCAACACCTTCTTTGTCTAAGTAAGCTATTCTTGGACATTTGTTCATGTATATATTGAAAATCCAAGAGGGCACAACGCAGCCTTGCCAAACGCCCCGCTCAATATCAAACCAATCACAGTACACATACTCATAAATTCGCTTACCTACACGAACAAATATCCACCACCGCTCTTAAGCATTTCAGAATTGATACCATCTACACCAGCAGCCTGACCATTCTTTACTTTCCTAATCACGGATATAATATCGTCAATATCGATTCTCCTTCCGCTACCTACAACAGGATTGTGTAATGTATCCTGTTCAGTTGCATGGCCGTTGTGCTTCATAGCTTGACCTTCATACAATTTTTTGAGAAAATCACTCATACAGTCTTTCACTTTGTCCAAATCCCATGCATTCCATAATCAGAATTCTCGATTCCGACTACCTCAGTTCTGACACTTCCTTCGCTGATATTCTTAACCCATTTCCAAAATGATTCCCTTCCAAATCATTTTTCATTTTTTCATCTTCTTCTGCTCTGATTTTATCCTTGCTTTCTTTGACTAGTATCTTGGCTTTTCTGTTTTCATAACTATAGTCATTTTCTAATCTAGTCCTCTCAACATCGCTAAGACCTTTAATATTTCGACATCCTCGAGTATGCTTGGTTTTTCTCGTTGATAGTGACGCGGATTTCATCATTCCACCAAGCACCTTTAGCCTTTCTTCCTACAGCTGCAGTACCGCACACTTTAGATGCACTCTTGAAGATGCTATCCCGTCGTATTATCCATGCAGCCTCTACGCTTGCATTGCCAAATGCCGTCTTCCAGTCTTTTTTATGATGCCCTAAATATTTATTCAGCTTTTCACGATATACCAGTTGTACTTCTGACTTCTGCAAATTCTCTATTCTAACCGCGTATGCTTCGACTTATTATTATTTCTTTTTCTCCACCGCCTTTCTCTATATTCCTTACGTCACATTCCACTTTCTTTGCTTACGGTACACATAAAATATCTAGCATCTTTGCACGCATTGTGTACCGTAATTCCTTTTCCCTAGGATCAAATACACCTTTAGCACTTCGAACACTCAATCTACATTCATCGCCTGAAACTTTTCCGAGGTCATGCCTCTCGTCAACCGAAGTGTCAATCCTATCGGAATCTAAATTGTTATTTATATTATTCATTGTTTAAAGTATATACCCAACTTCAACTTGACGCGAGAAATTTATGCCATAAATATGAAATCATGTCCAAACTAAGCAGCTGAAGTGTCATAAGGTGGAGTACTCCACTCATAACGTCAGTCCCAATAAACTTCGGTTGTTCAAACGTGAAGAATGAAAAGCATGCCAGAACCTCAAGAGTTAGGTTCGGTTTGTATTTTGCGCTGAGGGGGGCACCAGTATCCGGCAGTTTGACCTCTAAGATGGGCGAAGATCAGTCATTGCTTCAGAAATGTCACAAGAACTCTTAATCGTGAATAGAAACTCAACAAGCTCAGAAACTTTCCTAAATTTTCTTTCCAAAAAGTCAATTTTTAAAGACTCTTGCGAATTTCCGAAGCCATCTACAATTTCGAAAAATTTCCGTAAATTTTCGAAACTCTGCATAAATTTCCAAAAGCCTCCATAACTTACCAAAAACTTTTTTGAAATGTAGGTAAGTTTCTACAAATTTTCGAAGCTTCGCGTGAATTTTCTCAAATTTACATAAATTTTTGGTCGTTCATCAAAAATCACGACTTTCCATTACCTCTTTCTTGGAGGGAGGGATGGGGGGCTGTCCAACTACACGTGAAAAATATTGAAATAGCACTATGAGTCTCTCACTAAAAGTCCAATTCTTTGTTCAAAGTAGAAGTATTATTGAACAAAGACGCTCCGAAATATACTTCGAGTTGAGCACATTAACTACCGTGTACTAAGTTTTCCGATATGCCACTTATATCTTTGAAATCGAAACTAGGGTATGTCCATAATGGACCTGTGTTCCGAACACCTTGTTACAGATGTAGCAGAGAATGTGGCTCACATAACATGTGCCTACAACCATATAAATTTTCGAACCTTGAAACATATTCATAGAGTGCGAGCAAAGAGTCATTAATCATTTGATCAGAAATACTTGATTGACAAAGAAGAAACACACTCACGACCAGTAACTTAAAATGTTCTAAGTATACCATTGGTAAGATGACTTTGAAAATTGGGATTGCCAAACAAAATAAAAATTTTACGTTCTGAAGCTTTCCAATATTTTAGGTGCTCTTTTGTAGATCTTGGTGTTCTTTGCACGAGTTCAGGTGGGAATAGATTACAAATTCTCACATCGATCAAATCCACCATTCCGGAAATGGAGGGAGGCTTATCAGCATACATGGGATTAAACCACAACTTCAAAAGAGCTTTCACAATTCCAACGAAAACACAGTGCATAGAATCCAGCAAAGTGGTTGTAATTCATAATTATACCAACAGTGATTTAATTGTAGGACCCTTCACACCAGAAACTGGACGTCCGTTAGCGTCAAGGAAGTCTTCCACGTTCGGAGCAAAATATCGAGTCGGTTTTGAGAATTTCTTGCGAATGAACTACACAAGACAATCACAAACGGTTTCTAGCCTTTTATTGATATAGTACATTCTTTGACTTCTGGAATGTCCGTTTGAAAAAAAAATGTTCACACCCGCGACCTTGGAGCGTCCTCGACCTCGCCTCTGCAAAAACATCACAGTCAATCGGGTGGTAAGACTCTGGCCATTTGAGTTGCCTGAAACAAAAAAAAAGTGAAAGATGTCTCTAATTTTTATTTCATTGGCTAGGCTTGGACACGAGGTTTTTTGGAAATCCGGAAATCTCTCAAAATGGCAGAATTTCTTACAAAACAATTTTTTTCGACCGTTCTTTTTGATCTAATAAGTGCTATGAAAATTAAACAGAACAACATTTTTGAAAAGATTGTGTCTTAACCTAGCGACGTGTCTGCTGAACAATAAAAAAAAATGACTCGATCCTCCAAACACTTCTAGTCAAAGCCTTACCAAAAAGTTTAAAAAACATGGATTTTGGAAAAACGCGTTTAAACATAAATGATGGAATAAAACGTGATTGGAGAAACTTACGAATCAATTAGCTATACCTCGAACGTGGAAGGCCCCCTTAACTGGTTTAGCTTGATGTAATGTTTTATTTTCTGTGCGTAGCTGTAGATTTCTTCTATATGCAAAGACTTGCACTTATAATTATACCCTTCACATTATTGAGATTTCGACGATCGGGTGATTCTATATCAATTCCAATTTGCAATTCCATCACTCCGTCATAAATTGGTGAAAGATAGTTCAGTACTGGTTTCTCATCAAACCATAGTCCAACCAAAATAACATTTTCCTTTTTCAATCTTCTCTCCTAGAGTTATTCATTAATTACAAGATACACTGGACACATTGAAAATTTGGTTGATTTAAAAATGAAAATTCCGCCCGTGTACCGTCTAAAATATACATCAACTATCACAAAAATAACACATAAATTACATGTTTAAATATTTAAAAATTTGAAAGAGAAATTTCTAATCTAGTGGGAAAAATTACCTTTTACTCAAAAACTTAACATTCTCAAATAATTATATTTTCACCATCATAGCACGCATCGTGATTTTCATCGCCATCCACATCGTAAAATATCTCTGCTTTCAATATCATTATCAACATCATTATCACGATCGTCGTAATCAATATTATACAAATTATATTCACTGTCATCATTGACAATAATGGTATTGAAATCCATCTCATAAATTGAAATTAGATTGAGGGGTTCATCGCTGCGATTATTGATGATCTAACGTTTCAGTATAAACGATCATAAATATAAAGATTAGGACCATCAAAATTTGCATATCTTTGCTTAAATAGTAATCATAAATATAATACAATAATACGAATTACAACGTTGCAATCTACATCGAATTGCGTTCTTTCTGTCAACGCTTGAGTGATCAATCCGTATCCTTAATGTAACAAAGTTTCGAAAAGAATTTATGAACAATCTGGTCAAAATTAAATTGAAAAATAGTGGCACTTGAATCGTTTCAGAAAATTTATGAAACTCTGTTATTTGGATCAATCTAGAAGTTGCGTGTTGTTCATTCAAACGACACACTCATTCCACAACACCGCTCCGACAGGGATCGCTGATCAATCTCTCTAGCAATCACCCCAGGTGAAGAGCTTCGCAAATCTATTATACTAATCCACTAAGAGAATCTCTTCACGTGGGCCCATTAGTATCCTATGATCTTTGATCTATGATCTTTCGTTTTAGGCATTACTCTTCTTCTTATAAATAATTGTTCTCCATACATCCCTATCCTTACATACATCTTTTGCTTCTCTTACATTTAAACATCGCTTCATGCACGCTCTTGTGTTTCTACGAGGGCTACTAATTACGGAAATAATTGTTTTTATTTTTAGTTTTGATGCGAAAGATTTATAGGTTATTTTTGAGAGAATAGGGTAATGGGGGAGGGGGGTGTTATGAATATGATATATATTCGAGGAATGCATCTTCTTCTGGAAAATATGGTTGGAATAAATTCGATTTTCTTTCAGTTATACTAAATGAATTATTCGAATATTCCTCAAAATTCTTTGAGGTTTTGAAATCGCTTAAAAAATGCTGAAATTTTGAATAAGTCAGTACTAAAATCCTTCGAAATACCTCCTTCTTCGAGAATAAGGCCATTTCAGTTTCAACTGGTAAACGAGTATATGTTGTAATACAACAATTCTTTAATAATCGTGAACCTTGAGTCTTATATAAAAAACGTTCTGAAACATGAATGTCTGCGACAAAAATTCAAATATTAACATGTTATCACAGAGATCCTAAATTCCTTTTCGCTAGCAAAAAAACAGGGGTTCTCAGCATAATTTATTTTAAGTATTATTGTTAATGAATCACATTTGATAAATCGTTGAAACCAAGATAATATATACACTGAGAAAACTCTGTTCTGAATTTTGCATGTGATGATTATTATTATAAAAATTATAGAGGCCTAATCGAAATAAGATACTGCCCATGTAGAAAGACTCTTAAGATGAATTATTCAGGTACAGGTACCTCGGCACCAAGAACGTGATTTGGCTCGAATTTCTCGAAGAGAAGACGATTCAGAGGACACTGATTCGATATTGATACAATCTCATTGGCATTGTTGCCAATTGTGCATATTTTAACTCTTCCATAGTTATTATCAAGATTCGTTCTAGAAGATATTAATGGAAACAAACATCGCACTAAGACTACCTCAGTGATATTCTCGTGATTGTTATCTATTCCAACAGGATAAAAGTCTAGTGGTGAAAGGCGTGTTTCACCACGACGAACAAAACTGTCGTAATGATGAACATTAAGTTGAATTGAAAGAGAATGAACCTTTTCTCAGTTCTTTCTGAATAGCCAAACCAATTCTGCAAAAAGTCAGTATATATGTACTTCAGATTTATGACATTATTATGCAAAATTGAGAGGGATGAAAACAAGTTATTACGGAAGGGAGAGAACAAAATTTGTTGAGAAAAGATGATAAAATTGCATTTTTCATGAAGGAGCAGGCATTTTCAGATCCCCAACGTGGAACTGAATATCTGCTTATCTTTCTATTAAGTAATTAGACATTTTGGTCCCGCTAAATTGCGTACAATAATGTCATAAATCTCAAGTATTTTTGCGGTTTTATTGGAGCAGAAACAGATTATTGAAATGCAAATAATTTAGGATGACAATTAGGAAAAGATTTTGCAGGAGATATATTAGTTGCACTCCTGATTCGAAAATCTTTGAAAGTGTTTTTCCATTACACCAAAAAAATGTGGACCTTGATTGGTATTCTCTATTTCACCTTAGTGATTTTCACTAATCCTGTTGGTAGATATACTAATACCTACAATTTAGAGTGAATTTTCAATTGCAATATATTTAGTTCTTGTACGAAATCGTTCAGAGTTGAATACATCTTCTTCCACCAATACAACATATGCTGAAAATTACGCTTATTTTCTAAAAGCAAATTTTCGAGATAAGGAGCATTGAATGAAAAATTCAACCTCTACCTTTAGTGCTTTTACTTCAATACTAAACTTTCCGTCGGCTACTGTGACAGATAGTAATACGAATACTTAAGGGAAGACAGAAATGTATACGGACATGCAAACCGGTGAGAAGATTGATACTGAAGCAAAGAAGGAAACGGGTACGAAAGCAGCCAAGGAAACTGGAATCGATACTGCTTAATAGAATACGCTTGCTGACCTCATCTTGGACTGATGTTTATTTTCTTTCTCTGACCATACAATTAATTTCTTATTGTTGAAGTAAAAACATGCATTTAATTAATATAATAACGAATACAGTAATTAATTTCCTACTTATATTTTCCTTTTGCAGAATTAACTTGGCCATTTAAAAACGCCTCAGTTCATCCTCCTCCCATTCGACTTGATGTTTATCGTTACGAAGACGTAATGCATCCAGTTCAAACTATCCGTTTACTGGCAGGCTTTTGCAAAATAGGAACAGCTAAGGAAAAAGAATACGAGTACGTCATTGGAGCAGTCCTAGATGGACATTTGCTTCCATTTATGGCTCCTAGAGTGGATCTTCAGAATAACTTCGGAAGAGTTAAAATACGCATAGATGGCAACCATGCCAACAAGGTTGTACCAATATTGGGGAATGATCATCTGAATAGTTTATTTTATAAGCGATTCGGTCCACGGAATGTTCGTTTCGCAGAGATACTCATACCTCAATAGCTCAACTAGTAGACATGCGTAGTGCTGGATTTACAAGCTCCCACAGTTTTTGACTGAATTGAAGAAAATAATTATCATATCTCAATGCATGTACGCTTTTTAGGTACATTTTGGTATGACAATACACTGCATGAAAGGAAAATTCAATCCTGGCCCAAGTCTTTCTTAACTTTGACCCAGTATTTCAAAATCATGGCCCATCCTTGATTGACCCCTCATTCAACCCTGGCCAATCCTGTTTGACTTTTAAGGAATCGGAACAAAAAAATTCAATTAATATCATGGATCCGAATGTTTAATTTATTTTCATTACTGTAGTTTCACAACTTATACTACTGATGAAAAAGATTGAATCAGAAACGGTACTATAATTCAATTTAATCTCATAATCTTGTATTTAATAATTGTACTATTTATTATTCACATGACCGCGCAGAATTGTATTTAAATGTAAAAAAAAAAATGTTTAGAATGACCTAAATGATATAAGTTTATATTATTTTCATTGTAAATACATTAAAAAATAAATGAAAGCACTGTAAAAAAGCTTACGAAAAATATTTCTTTAGTTTTCGAAATCCGCGTCACACCTTCAAAAATGTTATTTATTCAGGGACATTTATTGTGACATGAGAAGAAATGAAGGAACTCTAAATTCTACTGGATTTATGACCATTTTTTTCATGTCCATATTAATTCACTAAAATTGACCTTAGATTTCCCTCAATTTCAATATTAATTATTTTCCGCTTTGCGACTAGCTGCACTTATTGCAAATAAGTTTCGTGTTACCGGATGACAAGATTATGCAATGAAAATTCTGTCATTCATAACGGCATTTCCCTGGCTACCTCCAGGAACTATCACGGAAAAAAATATTATTTCTACGTTATATTTGACAGCTAGAAATTGAAGTTGATTCTAACTTCAGGAATAATTTAGCTTTGTCGATCGGACTTTTGTAGAGACGCTAGGTGAGTCTGGCCTCACCACCCGATCGACAAAATCGCTTCATAAGCACGTATATTCAAAAAGAAAACCTAATTCTCCCGGTGTTCAGCTTTTCTGGTAGAGTAGTGTGGATTTATCCCAAAAACCTTCTCCATGCAGAGAAAGTGAGGGATTCTCATCCCATGCTGATAAAAAAATGCATAATTTTAACAGCGGAGATAAATATATTGAGTAGGAATTCATATTGACATAAATTACAAAAAATTTTAAATATTACAATACCGCCATAGCGAGAAACTTATTCAACCCGTCTTTCAATAAAGTCTTACACAAAAAAGACATCAAATTTCAACAGCTCTCAGATTCGAAACCGCCTGCCACGCAACGGATCAAACACAAATTCCTTGCCTTACCATACATAATTCTGGTCGTCTTACCTTAGAGTCACGAGACCAGTCATTGATCCCCTTTGGATACCCTCGCACGAGGTGTTTTTTTTTACAAAAGAAAAAGCCCGTAAAACGATAAAAGTCACTATAAGTGACAGCACATAAATTGTTTTGAAAATTTAATTAAAGTTCAAGCAATGAAGCGACAAGCAATTGGAAAAGCGTATTTTTCGGATGAGATTTCCAACTGAAGTATCGAGGTTTGATGTCGCTCACACATTGACCAATGGGCTGCGCCGCCGCCGCCATTTTCGACATCAGTAGTCGCGGGAGTTTTGAAGACAGGAATCCCATCTGCGCTTCACTCACAGTGTACAGTAAATGAATACTGCGTCCTCGACTACCCATCAGGAAGCTATTTCATAAGTCTACAAGTCACAATTTACATGTACAAGTCTAGGTAAATGTAACTTGTATTACAAGTGTCCGTTTCATGAAATCATTGGTACTTTTTACAAGCTACAAGTACGAAACCTCCTTTTGGAAGTAATATCTCGTCGTTTTACAAGCGCTTTGTCTAACGAAGCTCATGAGAGCTCATGACTTGTAGGAAACACTCGTGATGAGTGGACGAACCTTGGAGGGTGTTTGAGTCTTGTTAAAAGTGATTACAAGGTACTTTTAACTGAGATTACTAATGCCTGCGAACAAGAAAAGTGTGTTTCTAATTATATGAAGAAGAACATAGTGGAGTTTTGATAGTTACATATTATCGTGAAGTTCATGAAACCGGCATAAACGTTATGAATCAAAAGCACAAACTGGAGATTTGGAATTGAAGAATAACCCCGGAAGAGTACACGATAAAAGAGGTAAATGCTTTCCCTTGGAGATGGTCTACTTACTTGTGCCCTCGGGATATTTTACCGTCTTTCCGAATTGAAATATCTAAGACAGGTTTTTATCAGTGTAATTTGTCGTATATTTACCCAATAATAAATAAAAAATTCGGGGAAATCTAAACTGCTGTCTGCCTTTTCAGTTCAAGGAGAACATCTACGTGCTTTTAGAAGATAAAGAAAACGATATTTAGTATTTTTTTAGATACCATGCTTCGAACGAGATGCGAGGCTCATCGTCTTTAGGTGCACCTCTCTTATCATTTATTTAACAGAAACCCAAATACTGTTGAAATAATTGAAGACATATTGCAAATCTTCGGTACCTGTGCCTTGGGGATATTTTATCGTCTTTCCGAGATGTAATATCTACAGTAGTTTTTTGTCAATTTAATGTTTGCCGTATATTTAAACAATAATGAATCAAAAATTTGGGCGAAGTAAAACTGCAGTCTGCTTTTTGAGTTCAAGGCAAACATACACGTGCTTTAGTTAAGATCAATGAATGATATTTAGTACTTTTTAAGATATCATGCTTCAAACGGGATACGAGGCTCATCGTCTTTAAGCGCAACTCTTTCGTAATTTATTTAACAAAAAACAAAATCCTGTTGGTGTAATTACAGACATATTGCAAATCTTCGGTATTCCATCATGTTTCCGCAATCATATATTTGAGACATTTTTGTGTTCATTACATGCTTGTGACACATTTGAACCGTAATAATTAAACTAAAATTTGAAAAGTAAAAACTGTGACATCTTTCGCCGTATAATCAGTTTATACCACATCTTCGCATAAAAGAAACAGTGGCTTTACATATTTTTTGGACACCCCCTTAAAAATCAAAATACGCTGAAATTTCGGCTAACGTCTTTCATAATTTTGGTAGCAAGAACTATGAGCCTTATTTAATAATGATTATTGACTGATTTCGAATGGACTGAGGCTGATTAAATCTTTCAAGAAAACTATGTACTATTAAACTATTCTGCTGCCGTTTTCGTTCAAGGTGGCCATTTGGGCGAGTTGAAAATGAAAAATTATGGATTTTAAAATTGCTAAAAGGCGAAAGAGTAACATATTGAAATTCCAAAAAGATTTTATTACTTTCGGAATCGATTGACACGAAGAATTTTTATAGATACTTGAAAATATTCTTGTGACAAAAATCAAGTGAAAAAAAGATCATCAAGACCCAGGAATCGAGATTGGAAATGAAGAGAAAAAAAATTAAACAGTTATCTAATGAAATTATCTGTATAACTTGTGGTGCGAACACTTTTCTGAGCATGTTTGGGCCTTGTTAGCATAGAAATACACTAGCAGAGAATCGAAAAGACCCGGGGTCCAAATCAGAATTGGAGCGAATTCTCAAAATTTGGTATTGAGTATTTAAAAGAATTATTTTCAGTTCATTTGCTAGTGTGTTTCTATGCAAAAAAAACTCACATGCTCAGAAAAATATCTCAAGCACAAGATATAATGATAATTCTATGAAAAAAAGTCATATTCCATGTTTCCAAGGTCGCTGAGTATGAATCCGGACTCGTTGCGGTTCTATGAAGTCACAGTTCGCCTCTCACCTCATAAAAAAACGTGACAAACTGGTAATTTTATGTGAAACATGCATTTTTTCAATGCAAAGTGGCCATATCCTATGTTTTCTAGGTTCCTGAGTCTGAATTCACACCAAGTTCTTTCAATTCACGCCCTTCTTGAGTATCACACTCTTTTATCTTCGCAAGGTCGACATAATGGATTCCGCTTTCTTTTGAGTCCTTCCTGTGTATGTTCTCTCTTCAATGTCCAGCAAAAGTCTGCCATCATGTTTATATCCCACCTCCCTTGGTAACCACATTCCATCTCTCTAATATCTTGATGCAATCCTTTTTCATGCTCTTCACTGTAATCACCCGAATTCATTGGAAAATAGTCAATATGGGAATTTGATACATGTAACTTCAAGCTCATATTACATCCCATTTCATCGAAGTTCTGTATCATATTTCTCACAATTCTTTTGTAATTATCACTCTTGTGGTTCCTTAAAAAGTTTTCAACAACTTTCTCGAGGCTTAACCAAGCTGCTTTTTGCACTTTGTTTATACTTGTGACGAAATTCTGATCCCTACACATTTTCCGGAGTTGAGTTCCATCGAATATTCCTGCTATTGGTTGTGTATCAAATAGTTCTTGGAATTGTCCTTGAAGATATATCGAACAGCTTTCTCCTTCTCGCATGCTGATACAAACTGCTTCACCATGCCCAGTTTAATATCCAGAGGTGACAGTAGAACTCTCACCGGATCCACCAGTGGGAAGTTGATGATGTTCTCTGATCCTGGATCGAGAGTTCCTCCGGCTGGCCAATCAATCTTCTCATATTAATGAGGTCCGTCTCTACTATTTCATAATCATAGGGAACATGGGTGTTTAACGTTACCTGATTGCTGACCCAGAATTATTTCCAATATTTTGAAATCCCTACAAATCTGCCAATTGTGTTCTGAATATTTATACCAACTTGATATTTTCCTAATTCTCTTCCAACGTAGTTAAATGTGCCACCGGTATGGGAGCAAAAACATTCGTATTGTGGAGCAAAACAGTTTTCAAGCTTCTCTTACGGGAATCTATAAATAGTCTCCATTCGATGGCTCTGTGAAGCGCTGGTTTCAGTTCATCCATCAATCCATTTATATGGTGACAGCAAACTTATAGATGCTCTTTTCCTTTTGTGAAATATTTCCTGAAATCTCCTTCTCTATTCCTATAGTCAGTTGTTTTCACATTTTTTTCCACCAACTTTTCTTTTCTGAGTATGGAATCCAAGAATTCACTTGTTCATTTGGATAGTCCTAAATCTCTGATGAGATCATTCAATTATTCTTTTGAAGGAAGTTGTGATTTTCTTTCTTTACTTTCCACATATTCATCGTCAATTTCAGATTCACTGGAGCATTCTCCTTCACTAGTGTCTTCTTTGATCTCTAAACTTTCCCGAGAAAAAATAAATCCGATTCCTTCAATACCTCGCTCATCTGTATTGCACGTCTTAATGGGTCTCATTACCGTCGGAACATCGACGTAAGCAATGCTTCTTAAATTTTTTTTATTAATTCCAGTTACGTCGTTCTTGCAGAAATAGCAATTCTCTTGAGAATAAGGTTCTGCCCATAAAGTGGGACTCTTTAATTCAAGATCTTCAATATTTTCACTTTTATGCCAACGAGTCAATTGTGATCTACAATAATCGCATATTTTATGTGGCATCCATTCTTCATCCTGATCAGCGATTGTGAGATCATAACGATCTTCGTGAATCGTTCTGAACTGCTTAGAAGTTGTCCTAAGAGTTTTTGCTGGGAAAAATTCGCCGTATACGTAGCAGAATGAATCAGGGTCTCTTTTATAATGACATTTAAATGTGGTAGCTTCAAGATCAGCTTGTGATCCAGTACCTTTGGATTAGATAGATACTACAGATACAGATACTCATGGCATATAAATGCCATGGCATTTATATGATATGAGTATCTGATAGACCCACACATCAGGGATCCTGGTCCGATCGCAGATGAGTCTGCCGTCCTTGGGGTGATAAACCTCATACCTCCCCAGGACTAAGTATAAGGGCTTTCCGACTTTGACAAGGACAAAATCAACTCGTCGTCGGACACACTACGGCTTTATCCTCACATCCTAATGCCCTCCTGCGAGGCAGTACGCTCCTACTGGCTTCGTTACTCCGAAAGATAGTGATACGAATCATTCTACAGTTTCCCTTTCAGGGCAGTTGTCATCGTTCACAGAATCTGTCGGAGTAGCAGGATTTCGTCACTTGTTCAAGCAACAAGTTCATACTGAGAGAAAATCTCGTTCGGCATTATCGAAATAACAAAGATGTATGCATCACCTGATATCACTGTTGGATCAAACATATAAGTATGCAGTCCGAGAACGTGCGAAATGCTGGCTCGCACGGTTGTTGCCAAAAATCAGGTGATGCCGTCGCATCACCTGATTTTTGGCTAGCTTTCAATTTCCGCTAAGCGAGAAATCGAACGAATGGAGTC
>JAUMHM010126085.1:0-19374 GCA_032362435.1 Melikaiella ostensackeni
AACATTGAATGTGAAACATCTGATGACGAGTACACTACATATGACACAAAAACGAGACATTCAGAGAGGTGGTCCCAAAAGGAATTGATTGACTTTATTCGAGACTTGTAATTACCTGAAGATAGCGCTGAATACCCTGCTTCAGCTTTGAAAGCGAAAAGAAATTTAGCACGAATTTTAATGGACTTATAAGCGAATGAAGACCAGGAGTTTACAAAGATGAAGAGTGCAGGTTATTCATTGACTCTTCTAAACTAAGCCTGAAGGCCTTCTTATTGCACAACTCAAATGAGTATGCGTCAATACCAATAGCTTATTTAACAAAACTCAATGAAAATTACAGTAATATGAAAATCGTCTTGAAAAAAATCAAGTACTAAAAACGTAAATGGCAAATTTGTGGAGATTTCAAAGTTCATACAATGCTTCTGGGACAACAATCAGGAAATATGTAGTATCCTTGTTTTATGTACTTATGGGACAGCCGAGATCGTGGCAATCATTATAAGAAGAAAATTTGGCCGAGAAGAATCTCGCTGGAACGAGGATACAGAAACGTCATTAATGATCCATTAATGGAGCCATCAAAAGTCCTTCTTCCACCTCTCCACATCAAGCTGGGTCTAATGAAACAATTTGTAAACGTACTAAATAAAGAAGGACAATGTTTTCAGTATATAATGTCTCAGTTTCCCCAATTGTCCGACGTTAAGTTAAAAGGAAGAATATTCAATGAGCCTCCAATTCGAAAACTGCTGAAAGACGACGTTTCTGTTACTCAAATGACTTTGACTGAGAAAAAAGCATGTCTTGATTACAAAAACTTCGTTGAACAATTATTGAGAAACGTTAAAAGCCCAGACTTGAAAAAATAGGTCTCGAGAATGGTCAGCAGTTTCAAAAAATTGAAATGTTTGATGAGTTTGAAGCTACATTTCATGGATTCTCACTTTGAATACTTCTCTGAAAACCTTGGGGACTACAGTGAAGAGCAGGGCGAAAGCTTCCACCAAGATATTAAAGTGGTGTATTAAAGATATCAAGGCAGATGGGATGAAAATATGATGGCAGACTACTGCTGGACGTTAAAAAGAGATTTGCCTCAGAACAAAAAAAAATGCCGCTACGAAGATCTTTTGAATCCAAAAGAGTGCGTTATAATAAGAACAAATAGCTGTTCTGCCATCGAAAGTCAGTGGTATGCAGAACTATATATAAAAGTCACGTCATCTAGGAACTATCCGATCAACGACTAGAAATTCCACTGATTCAGCAGTGAAAAGCGTGCTACTTAGGAATGAGTGAGAATCGACTGAATTTGGTCCAGGAAGTACATGCATGCAAAACAAACGCTAACTGAACTCAATCTCACTGAACTGATACTATGTATGAATTCAGCAACTTGAAATCTATAACGAAACCATGTTTCACCATCATATACTCAAAAATACGATTTTTTGAGGTTATGTCGAAAACCAATTGTGGAGGGTGCTATTTTTACCTCAGATTCGGATTCAGCGACTCAAAATACATAGAAATACATGTGTCTCGACAAAAGTACCAGACTTTTTTGTTATTTGACTGTGTAATTAATACTTGTGAAAATGTTCATAAACTGTCTCAATGGGTTTAGCTCATGAATAGAATCCTCTCATCCCCTTCTCCAATACAAAATGGGAACAAATCAACAGGTGTGTTTTCAGTCCGTTTTGGAGGGCAACAGTCGATAAATGGATCTTTATAAACGCTCGAACTGTAAACTCTCTAATGAGCTCGTGCTCTACTTATACCCAAGTACCACTTCTGCTTACGCATTTCACTATAGTACAAACAGTTTAATTACTTTTGGCCGTCTTTCGCATGCAAATTACCCACTGTCGAATAAACTACAACATTATGCTAATTTTCAAGTTTGAGAAATTTCAGTCTAAGTGAATAAAAGTAAGCAGGTGCAAATATTTGCAAAGCTTAGGAATAAATAAATAAAAATATTTTTGTTTATACTTTCTAAAAAAAATTGAAATATTCAAGGAAATATAAGAGAGGGATTTCTGGTTTGAAAAGAAATACTCACCAGATGTATATTATTGAGTCTGAATATAAATAGCTTTGATAGATGCTTAGTTTTAATCAATGATTTGATGAGAAATCTTCCGCATTCTGATAATTTATGTTTTTATATAATTTCTTCATTAATATTTTCCAGAATAGCTTCCTGACATTGAATGAAATTCATAATCAAGACGTATTAAGACAAACGAAATTGCATCATTCTGGAATCCAGTCAGATTTAAATAATGGATAAATTATTTTTGTGATTATATGAATATTAATCGATTAAAGCAATCTTTTATATTACTATTTTTTTAAAGGAAATATTATTATAGTCGATGCGGTAAAACGGCAATTATCCTAAAGAGGCTCAAATTGATAAGATGGTATGGAACTTGGTATATGTGTTCTTTTTGGCCTAAACAAAGTCTTAGGATAGGTTTCAATATGAGTTTTGAGAATTTGTTTAAGAAAAAACGGGCAGTTTTTTTGAGCATCTGGTGTTTTAGAAGAAATGGAGATAATTAATATATTTTTTATTTTGAGCGGTTTTCTAAATTTTTTAAATCTAGAAATAAATTTTTTTTAAATTAATAAAACGGCGGTTTTTTATAAATCAAACATTTGGGTTTTCTTCTAATGTGCGAGACATGGTTAAAAGTTTCGAGTAAAATTTGTTATCCTTGAAGATATCTGCAAATAGTTCCTTTTCCATTTTTCGATATTTCGTACCGTTTTTAAATATTTTCAAAGATGTGTATTTTTTTCGCAACATGGTTGTATTCCGTTTTGATTACTGAATAGGGTGGAGTGAAAGTGATGAAATTTATCAAATCGTTTCAGCCCTGTGAATACATTTCTGGGCTGGCATCCGAAAAAGGTAGAAAGGAAAGTTAAAATCGGTTAGTATTTTTTTGTTCGGTATTTGGATTTGAAAATTCAAAAAACTTACCTGTTGGTTAGAAAATAATGGGAAATTATTTTATATGTATAGTTTTTGCGAGGGGAATGTACTAAAAAATTAAAAAAAATTAATAACGTTTTTTATCAAATTTAGAATTTTTTAAAAACGTACAAAAAAAGTAAAAAAACATGTTTTTTGTATTGAGTTGAATGCACACTGTTTTGGGAAAAGTTGAATATGTCTGACCTTAAATATCTTCAGCATAAACCAAAGAAATATATAATCATTTTGCTTTAATGGAAGAAAATTTTCTTCGTGGTCTTTAAAACGTTCTAAAATCTCGAAATAAATCCAAAATCTCAAAATTCTGAAAAAAAGTTTTTCCCGAAAAAGCAAAACGATAACATATAAGAAATTCGCCATAATTTTTCAACTATTAGGAATTTTTTCAAATTTTTCGAAATTTTAATTTTAAAATTCGAAAACCGAAGAGAAGATAATAACCGACTTCAAACTTTCTTTCTTTTTTTATGCTAACCCATGCATTTTTCACTGGGTCGGAACGATTGGGTTTATTATAGCATTTTCACTCCGCCCCACTGCTGAAGAACATGTTAGAAGTCTTTTGCTTATGATTCTCAAATAGAAAAAAAACATTAGCGAGATTGTTTTGCTTTGTTGTTTCAAATTTTTGTTTGAAACATTGTTTTTTAGAAGTTTTCAAAACTATTTTCAAGATTTAGGAAATCCCTCACAATAATAAAGAACAAAAAGTCAATTGTCTCCGCTAGTTTGAAAAACGCCAAGTCAAAAAAAATACAATTAAATCACCTTATGAAAAGGATCAACTCTAAATATCTTCTTTGTTTTTTTTCTTATAGAGAAAGATTCAAAACAATATTAGCTTATTTTTTTATAGTTAATATAATGGTGTTAGGTTATTTCATAGAATAAAAATTTTTGAGACATATTTTTACGTAACTTACTTTTTCTACTAATAACTGAGACTTCTCGCATATCTAGACTTGTAGATATTTTCGATACAAATTGATGAACACCATATAAATTGTTTTCACATTTATTTAGATCTCTTTTGTTCATCTTTGAATGAAAATATTATAAGAACAATTTTGATGGTACCAATAAGTTCGTATCGAAAATATTTTCAAGTGTAGGTATGTAAGTTAAAAGTCTACATAATAAGGAGATAAAGTAAATTATTTTTAAAGTCTCTAAAATATCTTCTCTAAAATTCTGCACAATCCTAATGGATATTCTCGATCGAAATTCCATATGAAAATCATTTGTGGAATTTCTATATGCAAATTCGCTTTGGAAATTGATTTGCTTCTTTATTAGCATTTGGATACGAACTGAGAATACATTGCCAGATTTTCCACTTAAATTCGAAGCTCTTTTTTGAGCTCTTTGAATTCAAGGATTACAGGGTGCTTGAATAAGGGCTTTTACGAAAGTGCCCTTTAAGTTTAAGATCATTCCCGGTTCATACAAATTATCCGAGGTTGCCGTGCAGTGAAATGGATCAAAGAAAAATTGCAACAGCAAAGAGGTTTGAGAGACGGGGTGCGGAAAATGTGATTTCTGAGGTTGGATTCTAGAAAAAGGCCAAAGGGGGGAGCTTTTGCAAAGCGTTTTTCCTTTCATATGTTATTAAGAATAATTTCACCCTTTCAAGCTGTGTATGAAATCACGTCACTTATCACCCTTTAAACGCTCCTCAAAAACTGTCTCTACACTGATGAAAAAGGTATTTAAATGAAAAAAATTCTTCGATTACAAAAAATAGTACAGTAGAATCTAGCTAAAAAAAATATATCTTCAGTTCAAAGAAATTTTTTTTCGTATCCAAGGAACGGAATGATTGAGGCAAAGGAATATTTATTTGACACTGTGAAATATTCGTCGAGCGAAATGGATTTCTTATTCACTATAAGAAATAAATATTAGATATGATTAGTGAGTTCCTTAATGTGAAAAAGTATGGCGTAGGTTCAAGAAGATGATTATTACATACAAATAAATATAACTCGGACTGAATAGGTAAAAGTTTTTTCCAATAAAATGTATCATTCGCTGATTTAAGTTTGCGTATTTTAAGGTAAAACAAATATTTTTTGTAACAAACAAATGTTTTTTGATCGGAAATAAATATTAATGTGGTTATTAGATGCCGCATACTATTCAGAATAAACCCATTACAGAGTTGATAAGATACAAACATATTAATCAATTCAAGAAACGATATACTTAACTCAAATATGTCACCATTGCTTGAAAAATTTAAATAGTTAAAGTACAGAAATTGGAATGTCCCATTTGTCGAAAAAAATATTTAATAAAATTATAATTATTATGATTGATAATGATACTTTTATTCTTATTTTCACGGAGTAAAAATTAATTGTAAGCACGGCCAGTTGTTATAAAGACCGATCACTACCAATCACTAAATCCTTTCAGATTATAACTATGGTGAAAATTTGTGTTTAACTTACAGACTTGATGACCAATTTCTATTGTGAGATCATACGTTCTGCGCACCTAGCGGTGTCAAACTGAGCTATCTTCCAAACGAACCTTTGAACCCCTTGAATAAAGGCAGGAATTCTACGGAACTCGAAGAAGGCAAGACACTGGGTACTTTTAAGGAATCCAGAAGGAAGAGTTCTACAGAGTTCAACAGACAGAATCCGGACTTTTTCAAGAAGCAGCCCGTTAAAACGAGTGAGTAAGAAAAATAATGCGGCTGGATATATCAGCCCGATACTGCGAAGGATTATTTCCTCCAAAAACTCAAAAAATCTAAACTTGAAAAATATTTATACTAGGAGAGCAATTCTCAGAAAAAAGAAACAAAAGAAATTCATATTGTAACGCCACATAGACGGTATAGTCCTAGAGCTCGCTAATCAGTGCGGTAAGACTCGGATAAGAACGTAAAAAGGAAATCCATCTAGCAGCAACCAGCCGCCGATCACGATCCACCTTCTCACAGAAGCAGGATCCATGGTTCCTGACACCGAATGAAGAGAACCACGGCTGCGAGAAGAAAATCATCTCACTGAAAGCATCCTCCCTAACAAATAAGAAGTGTAAATTAAGATAGAAATTTTATAAATCTGTACGAGAGTGTTAGTCTTCTTTGGGTACATTAAACGGCCACTCCGGGTGAAGCGAAGTTTATTAAAGGTATTAGTCCTTGGTATACTCCTGGTGCTCAAGAGCACTGCCATCGTTAATAAGACTACAAAATACCTGAAATTTCTTGCGCACTTCTTGTAGCACGATTGCAAGAAACTAAGGTCTAAAAAAATACGTCCAGATTGTTATGCAAAGGAAAACCATACTCGACTTTCTGAAAATAAGCTCGCTGGCTTTCCACACATGCCGAAATAACAAGAGTATGGTTTACTCGACTGACGCAATAGATACCGATAGGGATTCACTCACAGACGATTGCGACTCCATTTTCCGAACAAAATGTACGTCAAGCGATAACTCCCTTCCTTGTTCCCCCCTTAAAAATGGCAAGCGAAGCAACACTGTAGTGCTGATGATAGTGTTCCTAGAATGAGCTGTAACTCATTCTGGGAAAACTTGACCCAATTGAGACCAAGGTAGGAGTTTCTAAGCAAGAAAAAGACAACAGAATTATGGAAATTCAAAGATTAGCCCAGAGAGTAGGTGGCAAAGGACATATCGAAAGAGATGAAGGTCCCGAGCTGACAGAAGACTTGGATAAAGATGGAGATTCGAAACACCAAAAAGGAGGAAAAGCAAGAGACACGCAGCGAGAACCCGAAAAAAGATTATCCCAGGTCGCGAAGCTTCGAAAACAAAAATATCTCAGGTCGAAACCTCGAAACCTACTCATAGGAGGAATGAACATTAAGTATAAAGATATCCCAGACAAAGAGATAGTTAGGACAATTGAGGAAATCACTGGCCATGACGACATAGGTGTGGAATATTTCATAAAATCGTTAAAAAAGGCCCAAGAGAAATGCAATCAACAAAACCTATTATTAGATTTTATAGAAGCTATAAAAATGAAAAGCAATGTGGAAAGAGCTATGCGCTAAACTAACGTGAATTGATATGACGATTATTATGACGCGCTACGTCATAATCTCTCCTAAATAGAATCGGTGTCAGCCTTAAGATCTAAACTCGAAGGCTGCTGACAGGGACACACCGGAACAGTACAAAACGTCAGTGCAAGATCCAAACAAATAGTTGAAGAATTGATATACTCAGTCCAGGGCCAACACTCAAGTCGTATTGAGAATAAGATTGCTCTGAGTATCGAGGACAAAGAATGCCTAAAACGGTTGTTATTAAAATTGAAAAGGGAAATCATACTTCAAGTGAGAGCGCAGAAGCTCGGAAGCCTAGTACTATAGAAGTCCAGAATCATGATATCGAAATAGAAATGCGGTCACGACAGGCTCAGTCGGTACGATCGTCACCATTACCACTCGCAACCAAACCCACACATCGCCCTACTTCCCGACCAACCTCAACACTGCCACCCAGAGTACCCAATCACTCGATGCCGTTAGCTTGCAGAGCAGAAATAAGAAGCTACAAGTGGGATAAAATTGGACACTTGTCAAACCAGTGCGGACAAAGACAAAATTTTTAACATTTTTTTGGACAAAAGCGTCCACCCAATGGAATAGACAACATCCAGGAGAACCTAGAAAACTTATTAGACTCCGAGGACATGACTCGACTAGGAGAAGGAACAAATAAACTACAAGAATTCAGCCGAGTTTCTTTCGTCAGCGGACGATTAAAATCCATCGTTAAAAAACATTGAAACGGAGAACAGTACAAACTGCTTGTTGATTCACGGGCATCAATCAACTTTATAAAGAATTCTCACATACCAACAGAATCTAAAATAATAGAACTTAAGAAAGAATTTTTATTGAGCCGGGATGAACACCTATTCGTGCAGGCAACGCAAATCACGTACCTAGGAAAGGACGACCTTATCCATATCGTTGATGACAATTTCCCACTTCCAGAAGAAAGAATAATTGACCAACCCTACTTCAGGAGGTACGAGAGATACTCCCTTACTCCAACTTACCTGATTTTAGAAAATAAAAAATTACCTCTACATAACGGCGAGGAATATATCATACAAAATCCTAACTTAATTTGTCGAATCATAGCACACGAAAACGATCAGGACATCTGGATAGAGAATCAAGGAGGTATAACCGACGAAATCCACTGTATAGAAAATGAAGAAATTATCATAGCACTTTCCAATTATAGTAAAAAAAAAAATGCAATTCAGGTACCTATCAAAATAAATTATGTACAAATGATGTCCATTGAATTTCGAGATGAGATTCATTCTAAAGAAGGGAGTGAAACACCCAAGATACTACTCAGCGCACAACTTTAGTAGAATTTGCGAACTATTAAAGAATTCAAGATTAATTCACATTGAAAAAGGTATTAGAGAAGAAATCAGGAGAGTAGTTACAAAATACGACGAAATCTTTACACTAAATGAAGACCCATTACTTTGCACAAACTTAACTTATCACGCAATAACATTGAATTCGAGAAAAATAATTAAGTTGAAATCACATAAGCATTCTGAGGCCTATAAAAAATTAATTGAAGAAGAATGTAAAGAATTACAAGCGAAAGGAGTCATAAGACCTTCGGACTCGCCTTCCAACTCACCTCTATGGGTAGTACCGAAGAAATGGAATAAATTGAGAATGGTTGTCAATTATAGACAGATTAATAAAAATACAGATCGGAACGCGTACCCGCTACTTATCATCAATTACATATTAGATCAACTAGGGCAAGCCAAGATTTTCTCAGTGTTCGATATGAGTGCGGGTTTTCATCAAATGCCAAAGGACGGAAAATCAAAGAAATATACAGCATTCTCTACAGCCCGAGGACATTTTGAACACTACAGAATGCCTTCGGTCTTAAGAACACTCCAGCCACATTTCAACGAATGATGGACAATGCTTTCAGGGGGCTAATAGGTGAAAAATGCTTCGCATATATCGACCATATCGGAGTATTTGAAAGCACTATAGAACAACACAACAAAAACATAATTGACGTTTTTTAAAGGATCAAATAGCTAAGACTACGATCAGAACCTTCAAAATGCGAGTAACTTAGACCTGAAGTTGAGTATCTAGGACATTTGATAACAACGAACGGAGTCAAACTCAACCCAGCAAAACAGAAGCTGTAAGAAACTACCCCTACCACAGTTAGAAAAATTTAATCGTTTCTCGGTTTGGCAGGTTATTATAGAAAATTCATTTTTAAAATCTTTTTAAACATTGCTAAACCCTTGACTAACTTAACACAAAAGGAAACAGTCTTTAACTGGACATCCAATTATCAGGAAAGTTTTGACAAGCTCAAGGAACTTTTTTGCTCTGCACCTGTACTAATTTTTTCGAATTTCAACGAATCCTTCACGCTCACAACTGATGAATCATATCAAGGTTCAGTCGCAGTACCGTCTCGAAGAAATCATCCGTGTATCTTTATATCTAGGATTCCTAATAAGGCTGGAGAAAATTATAGTACATCCGAAAAAGAGCTTTTAGCGATCGTCTGGGCTTGAAAGAGATTACGACAATATCTTGTAGGTAAAAAGTTTCTCATACAAACCGACCACAAGGCCCTAGTCTGGTTGCCTAATTTAAAAGGCCCAAGCTCTAGATTACTGTGATGGATATTGGGTCTAGAAGAGTACAAGTACGAAGTATAGTACGACAAAGGCAAAGAAACAAGGCAGCCGACTACTTATCAAGGCTATTGCCAGTTCTCAGTGGTGGTCTACTTCAACGAGCACTTGAGGGCAAAAACTTAGACACCATAAAAGAAGAAACCCCAAACGTTGAAACTTTCGATACCCTAGAAATCCGAAATCTAAATACGCCTGAGACGAAGGAGCCAACGACCACTAAACAACTGGCATTGAGTGTTGAAGAAAGATTAAATTACCATATAGAAGAAGAAGAAGAAGAAGAAGAAGAAGAAGAAGAAGAAGAAGAAGAAGAAGAAGAAGAAAATAGTAAGGTGAATTTTCGGTGATCCCACCTATACACCCTTAGAAAAAGAAACTCTTCTCGAAATGATCCAGTACTCATTCAATCATTATCCAGAAATTGGTTTTCACATATGTCTTAACAAAACAAGAGAACTAACCAAAGAAGAGCGGAAAACAATGGTTATAGAAGTCCACGCCATCCACCTCGGCGAAAAAAGCCCTATTCAAAGAGCAAGAGAGATAGGCGAATGGAAGAGGATGGACGAGGACATAAAGAAATACGTAAAGGCATGCCGCACATGCCAAATCCAAACAACAGTTAGAATTACTAACCAAGCAGAAGCAATCATCACAGATATACCAACGAAACAAAACGAAAAAATCGCATTAGATGTTTCGGCCCACTCCCCGAAACAAAGTCAGGAAACAAATACATCCTCAGTCCTTAAGATAGACTAACTAGATACACTATTCTGGTAGTGAAGAAAAATAAAAAATCAGAATCGATAATCCGAAGTATTATTTACCATTACATGTATCCCTTTGGAGCCACAAAAACAATACTCGCAGATCAGGGCACGAATTTCTTGTCGGAATTGATGCAACAATTTAAAGAATATCTGAGAATTAAACATGTGAAGACAACATCCTTTCATCCTTAAGCAAATGCTGATATACAGAGGATGCAATCGATCATCAAAAACATAAAACGTCAATGGAAGACGATAACAAACAAGGGGACGAGAATTTGAAGCTTATTACCTTCACCACCAATACCATGAAAAACGTCATTATCGGTCTCTCACCATTTGAAATGAGCCTCGGAAGAGACCCGAAAATTCCTTCAGCAGCAGGAGTCACCCCGCTTACGAATTAGCAAAAAATATTTACACAGAGGAACTGAATAAATTTCATCTTCTCCACAAAGAACGGGGGTGATAATCTGAACCAATTTAACTGGAAGCGAATAAAGATTGGAGTCGTTAGATTAAACCATGCTACTAGCCGAAAGAGCTTGCGGAAGTAACTGTACTCCGAAGGTCGAATTAGAGCTATCTCACGAAGAAGCCGATACATGCGCCGTATTGCACGCAATTCGCTGTGAGGCAGAAAATATTGTAGCTGGGACAAGAGACATGAAGGTCTGCTTACTGCTTATTCACCACTTTAATAAGATGACATTTTCCATGACCTGGATTATGAGTGAAACAGCTGAAGATAGGAGATATAAACCCATTTAAAACATTCGCTTAGCTACCACCCACAAGTGATGCTGCCCCAACACCTTATGAGGAGTCATCATCAAGTAAAAACAACATATAAAGCTACTACGTGTGACATACTGAAATTCAGAATTGTTTTGTACTGTTAAATAATATACATATCAATTTTCCACGAGACTGTTGGAGAATGCTCATCGCGCCCATCCAAAACTGTCATCTCTAAAAAATCGTCGGTGGATAGACTGGATCAAAAAAAACTTATTCCGATCCTCATAAAACTTGTATGATATTCATGTTTTGACAGTTTTATTTTATTTTTCATAAATTTTCTTTCATGTACGGCTGTATGCTCTTCTGTAAATAATTGCGCTCGCCTTGCTGAGAATATAGTTCAACTCACACACATATTCTTCTTGACGCAAGAGCTGTATTTCCAAAAAAGATTTACATAATATAGCACTCATTCTTAAGATTTGTAATTGTTTATCATTCTACTATGTATGGGGGCACTGTAGTCACACTTATTTAATTTCACCCTTTTAGCTTTTTGAATAAGATTTCTAGACTGATGGTCGAGCGAGATATGGCCTAACAATAAATCCGACGTCATATTGGACGCCATCTTCGATTTCAGGCTTTCGGTTCAGATTTCAAGCTTTCGGTTCAGATTTCGAAGCCGCGATGAGTATTTTCGAATCTAGCGGAGTTGTTCACCCCAAAAAAGTTGTTTCCCCGAATGTTACAAAAAATGCTTCTTGCATTGAGACGCGAACATTTTATCAGAATTTATCCTGCTCTACTACACTTTTTATGATAATTCGAAAACCCTTGAAAAACTTTTCGTGCTCATTTCAAAAAAGAGATTTCAAAGTTTATCATGCGTGACTTTCATTCACTTGCCATCGTTTTCCTAAATTTTTTCATGAAAAAATTTTGCCACTGTTTTCCTGAATTTGAATCAAACAAAGATTTTTTAATGCGGATTTTAATAACCTTTCCAACGCTGTTTTATAAATTCTCTATCTCATTTTGTTCCAAACGTATTACGCGAGAAGTGAGTACATATTTTTAATTGCTAGTTTTGTATTTTTCCTCATACTCCTGGACGGTACTGTAAATTTAAAAATATCGTATTTATTCCGAGAAAACTGAATTCCTATTGAACCAACATTTTAAAGAATGTTTCGAATCTAGAAAACCAAAAATCAGGTATAACATTCGATTTGGTTCGTTCTTTATCAAAGGATAACTTGACCTTCAAAATTTATATTTTAACCTGATAGATTTGATTATTTGAACGCATTAAAAATGTTCGTAGTATGTTTGTCTGTTTTTCCTTTTATCCTTCCATGTGAATTTTCATCCGAGAATACGAGTTTGCAAAGGAAGTCGACGGCCCATAAGCTATGATTAAACGAAAATAAGTAGTTATTCCAGAAGAGTGAACACTACTTTTGCTTTTATTTCCTGGTCACTTAGCGTAGTGAATTTAATTATCGTGTTGCTAGTGATTGTAGTTTACAGGGTATTAAAGTGAAGTTTTAGTTTTAATTTTAGGGTTTTTAATTAATTAAGTACTACTTTCAATTCATCTTTTACCGAAAGAAAAATTCATATTTGAAATCGAAAAACAGTTTATATCATGCAGGTTCTACACTTCAAGTGACAAATTTTTTCTTTGATATTATATAATTCTTGATTTAATTCAGATATTCTAATTTTATTTTTAAAAGCTCGAAAGATTTACCATCCTCTTTCAGAATCCGCTGGAAAATTTGAAAAAAGTTTAACAAAATATTAACAACAAAGTATTCAATAAAGTATTAACAAAGTGGCAACGATTTTTTTTTAAATATAAAAAGTCAATTGTCACAAGAAACACACAGTTGTAGTTTTTAACAATTTTTTGTAGAAGTTGGTCTTCTATATTTCTATGAGGAAGACACCCCACGAGACTTATGCGGGCTAAACAATTTTTGTGGTCATGAAAATTTTTTTATAAAATTGAATTTTTGTATTTTTCTCAAGAACAACGAAAGATACAAAAGAAATTGAGATAAAAGTTTGCACTCGTAAGACAAAAAACTGATAGAAATCTTTCTCTGTATTAGCAGAAATATTTTAAAATATTGCAAGAAATAAGAGGGATGCTAAATATCTTTTGTACTTTTGTATAGAGCAATCATACAGCAATCAATCTTCATGGATGAAATACAATTTTTCATTACCAGAAATTATTTATCTTTTATTTATTGATTCGTAAAATTCTCTGCTGGCAAATATCATATTTAGCTTCCGTAGGTATGGATACAATTTTTGAGAAAATCAACGATATAGAAATGATTTAGAATATTTTGATCGAACAGACTACTAACGTCAAAGTATCGGTTATCGATTTCACAGCTGTCGAATTTTCAGTGATGCTTATAACAAATGCAATTGAAATTTGCGCGAGGGATCTTTGCATTTCAGTTCACTCTAATTAGTTTCAATGGCTTCGAATAGTACTATTCAACCGATTGATACCAAAATTTAAAGATAAATCTGTTAGACGGAATTCTTTATCCGTTTTTGAGGAATTTCTCATTCGTTAATTATTTTTCGAGTCTTAGTAGTTTTTATAGAGGAAAATCGTTTTTTTAGTAGCTAAACACAACTACCGGGTACACTATTCAACCGATTGGTACACAAATTTCAAGATAAGTCTGATGGGCGCAATTCTTCTCTTCTTCTACAGGAATTTTTGACTCCTTGATTATTTTTCGAATTTTAGTACTTTTTATGGAAAAAAATCGACTTTTTAGTAATTAGATATACCTACAGCCTACAATATTCAACCGATTGGTGCAAGAATTTCAACATAAGTCTGTTGGATGGAATTCTCCAACCAATTTTGAGGAATTTTCTATTCGTTGATTATTTTTTTCAGTTTTAGTACTTTTTATGAAGAAAAATCGTTTTTTTTTAGTAACGAAACACACCTACAGGCTACACTATTTAACCGATTGGTACACAAACTTCAAGATGAGTGTGATGGGTGGAATTCTTCTTTTTTCTACAGGAATTTTCGACTCGTTAATTATTTTTCGAATTCTAGTGCTTTTTATGAAAAAAAATCGATTTTTTAGTAATTAGTAATTGATTTTTTAGTGATCAAAGGCACCTGCAGCCTACAATATTCAGGCGATTAGTACAAAGATTATAAGGTTGTTGCTCCGTTGTTAATTAAGGTTGTTGTTGTTTATTCAAGACTATATTTTTAAATTGCTGCTCTGTTGGACGGAATTCTTGATCGGTTTTTTAGGAATTTTTTATTTCTTGAATATTTTTCGAGTTTTAGTACGTTTTGTAAAGAAAAATAGAAGAATCTATTATAAAATTTCAAGATAAGTCTGCTGGGTGGAATTTTCATAATAAAAAAAAACTTTTCATAATAATTTACGATTCGTTGATCATTTTTTTACTTTTAGTACAATTTATGAAGAAAAATCGATTTCTTAGTAATTAGACGCCCCTACAGGCTACACTATTCAACCGATTAGTACAAGAATTTCGAATTGAGTCTGTTGGATGTAATTCTTTATCTGTTTTAAAGGAATTTTCTGTTTGTTAATTATTTTTCGAGCTCAGGTACTTTTTATAAAGAAAAATCGTTTTTTAGTAACGAAACACACCTACAGGGTACACTATTCAACCGATTGGTGGAAAAATTTCAAGATAAATTTGTTGGACGAGATTCTTGATAAGATTATCACGAACTTTTGATTTGTTAATTTTTTTCGAAATGTAGTACTTTTTATAAAGAAAAATCAGATCCTTTAGTGACTTATCACACCTACAGGCTACAATATTCAACCGATCAGTACAAAAATTTCAAGATAAGTCTGTTGGGCGGAATGCTTCTCCTTTCTCGAAGGATTTTCTGATTCGTTGATTATTTTTTTTAGTTTTAGTACATTTCATGAAGAAAAATTGATTTTTTAGTAATTAAACATACCTACAGCCTACACCATTCAACCGATTGGTACAAGAATTTCAATATAAGTCTGTTGCATGAAATCCTCGAAGTATTTTAAAGGAATTTTCTATTTGTTAATTATTTTTCGAGTTTTAGTACTTTTTATGAACAAAAATCTTTTTTTTTAGTAACTAAACACACATGCAGGCTCAACATTCAACTAATTGATACACAAACTTCAAGGTAAGTCTGATTGGTGGAATTCTTCCTTTCTTTTACAGAAATTTTTGATTTGTTAATTATTTTTCGAGTTTTACAACTTTTTGTGAAAAAAATCGATTTTGAAGTAATTAGACGCACCTGCAACCTACACTATTCAAACGATTGGTACAAAGTTTTTGAGGTGGTTGCTCCGTAGGTCTTCAAAGTTATGCTGTTATTTATTCGAGGTTGTATTTTAAGGTTTTTGCTCTGTTGAACAGAATTGTTTATCATTTTTTCAGGAATTTCTCATTTGTTGATTATTATCGAGTCTTAGTACTTATTTAAAGAAAAATCAGTTTTTTAGTAACTCGTCAGACCTACATGCTACACTACTAAACCTATCAATACAAAAATTTCAAAAAAGGTCTGTTGGATGGAATTCTCCATCTGTCTTGAAAGAATTTTCTATTCGTTAATTATCTTTCGAGTTTTGTACTTTTTACAAAAAAAAAATCATTTTTCTAGTTTCTATAGTTTTTCAATCTAATCAATTTAAGAAATTGGATATCTTTTATAATTACTTCGCAAATTTGATTTCATAAACTATGTTGATTGTACTTATGACTTCTTACTTTGCGAAATGTTTTGCATCCTCGATGTTTTTGGTGAGATTTTCAATAGAAGTTCTAAGTCTTTGTGTGATAAATTAATGAAGTTAGCACGAAATACCTTTGAAAATTATTTCACATGACACGTACTCAGTAGGGTATATGATGACATCATATAAGGAGACGTAACTTCAAAGTGCTTTACCTCATCCTCTGGAACTATTCAAATACCATGAGCAGTTATCTACTATACTGCCTTTACCTACTCACACGACATTCTTGTTGTTATAATTAAAGCAATTTAATTAAAGCAATCTAAGACTTCATTCATTCATTCACTCATTTTTGATACATTGAAGCTCCTATGTTTCCGCTCGCTTTTCATGATTTTGAAGTTCGCAATGTTCACAAAAAACGAAAAAACAAATTTTTTTATACGAAAAGTCGAAACGTTTTTGCCGATAATGGCAAAATTTCATGTCTGAAGCTACCCAAAAAATTTTCATCCATCTAGGGCATGTTGGTCCGTCCCCAAATCAACCCCTAATATTTAAACAATTCTGTAAGAAGACACTAATACGAAAAGTCGAAATATTTTCGATGATGATTGGAAGATTTTATATCACAAGCAATCCAAAAAAGATTAATTCCTCTATCGCATGAGGAGCCAACCATGAATCAATCCCTCATTTCGCAAAAATTCTATTTAAAAAACACTAATTTAAAAAGTGCGAAAATGTATTCATAGAGATTTCAGTATCCATAGATATTTCAAAAATTTTATGAATAGAAATACCAATCTGAAAAGTCGAAATGTTTTCATTGAACATGGCAGCATTTTATGCCAAAAGTATCTGAAAAAAGTCATGTTCTCCTAGCACATGTGAAACCCACCCTTACTTATTCCCCCATACCCTACAAATCATATAAAGAACGCTAATTTAAAAACTCTGAACGTTTCCATTGAGAATGGCAGAATTTCATTCCAAGAGGATCAAAGAAAAAGTTTCATACATCTAGCGCATGTGGATCCCACCCCAAATTAACCCCTAAAGTATGAAAATTCTGTAAAAAGATACTAACTTAAAAAGTCGAAATTTGTTCACTGGTGATAACGGAATTTCATGCCAAAAGTATCCAAGAAAAGTTTCATTCTTCTAGCGCATGTGGAACTTACCATAAACCAACCCATGAACTTTATAGGGTGATTTGGGGTGGGATCAACATGTGCTAGAGGGCTAAAACTTTTTGAGGGCCCTCCTGGCCGAATTCGCCATTATCAGCGAAAACATTTGGACTTTTCAAGTTAGCGTCTTTATATTTGATTTGATTCAGGGTGGTTCCACATGCGCTTGAGGCTTGAAACTTTTTTGTGGTGCTTTCGTCATAAAGTTATTTCATTGTTAACGAAATGAAATTGTGCAATTTCAAACCTTAAAATCATAGCGACCTATTTTTGTATTCCTTTTTTTTAATTTTTTATTTTCAATATAATATCTTAGAATCGTGCGATTTTCAGTTGAAGATTTTGAAAAATAAATCATTTAATATTTAAGAATATTTCATTAGAAGCTTTCAAAAATGAAAAGTAATTCTAAATAAAGTGTTATAGATTTTTGAATAGTTACAACTTCAAAGTTCTGAATCTCCATGTTGAACGCAGCATTCTCAATTGTTCCCTTTCATAAATTTTAATTTTGCAATTGAAATTGAAATAATTGAATTTTGGAATGTATAATTACCATCAAAAATTGTTAATTCTTAAGAAAATTGAATTTACTTGAAACAATTGACATTTTAAAGATTTGAGTATACAAACAATAAGTATCTGAATACTTCGTAATTGATTTTTTCATTTATTTTTTAAGTAAAGTTTGTATTCGTTTAATTGTGAACGTTTCGCAGAAAGAATTTTTCATTTTTGATGTTTCCCATTTAACATTACTTCATTTCACATATTTTCTTAGAATAATTTATTTTTAAAGGTCTATAATAGTCGGGGGGAGAAGGAAAGAGTGGGAGAAAGGTAAACAAAAATGGACAGTTGGGAGGAGGATAAGTTAAGAGAATTTTTTAAAAAAAATAGAAAAGGAGGAGGTAAATAGTATGGAAGAGTAAGGAGTAGACACGCTGCTAGTAAAACCTAAAGAAGTGATTCAGAAGGTAAGGGAGGAGGTGAGACTGAAACGAGATGAAGAGGGTCTTAGAAGAGGTTGGTGGGACTATGAATTCAGGGAAAGTGAAAACAGGATAAACGAGAGTGTAAGAAAATGGAGGAAAGGGAAAATGGAAAAATACGTATTTAAAAGGAGAAAAAGAGATCAAGTGAGAATGTTAAGTGAAGAAAGGTCCAAGGATGACTGGAGAATGAGAGGTAGATGTTCGACGTGTTAGTAAAGTCAGTGTTAGGTTATGGAGTGGAAATTTGGGGATGGAAGGAGCATAAGAGAGTTGAAAGTCTGCATGAGAGATTTCTGAGATGACTCATGGGGGCGAGTTTGAGCCGCCCAAGATATATTTTACGCGCTCCGAGAAAAAGCATCTAAGCGTCCAAAAATCATTTTTCTGATTATGATCGTTTTACATCAAATCAACGTCCCTCTTTCAGATTACGCAGTCCAAATGAATTTTAATGAAGTCGTTTTTTTGCAGTAAGAGTTTTTAATCGGCGGTTCCGAGCACGTCTAATCGGCTCCTCGCCTCTTTTTTCCTTCTCCTGTAAAATCTACTCCAGGACGCTTAGGTGATTTTTCTCGGAGCGCGTCACATATGCTGAGGGAAGAAATATGACGAGAGAAAATGGTGGTTAGGCAACTAAAAAGTTCTTGGAAATTTGAAGAGAAACTAAGAGGGGGGGGCAAGGTCGCACAAGCGTGTGCCCGGGAGATTATGGACAAAGAGAGGTGAGGTAATGTGGGACGTTCGAAATGGGAGGAAGAGAGCTGTGAAATCAGGTTTGAATGTTGTATGTGAGTGAGTATTAGTGAATGGCAGGGAATGGAGAAAGAGATGAGCTCGGTGTTTATATACGGAAAAAAAGTTTGCCTGATATGAAGCTAAACAAAAACTGCGAGAATCTCTTCGTAATGACTCTAGATGCTAGAAAATCACCCTCCCAAAATCTGATCTGATCCTTTTTTCAAGACATCTTAGAAAAAAGAATAAATAAACAATGAATAATAATAAATAACATACACATAATAATAATAAATAACAATAAATAAATAAACAAAAATAAATAAACATAAATACATTATGACTTGTTAACACAAAAATAAATATAGGTCTTTTTAGATTCACAGAAATCATCACTATTTATATCTACACTTCAAATATGAAGAGATGAG
>JAUMHM010126147.1:0-19366 GCA_032362435.1 Melikaiella ostensackeni
TTGCCATCACACCCTATGTCACTGCATTTAAAATAATGGATAAAATTGTTAATTCATGTTTTTCGATCAAGAGACTTAATCCTATTGCAGATATAGGAAAGCTCATTCAAGAATTGCACAGCGCTATGTTAAGCACAATTACAACCGAAACCCTGAAAATGCATGTCCTGATGCAGCACTTGACACAATACCTAGAACTATTGAATACCCAAAGTTCAGGCTTATGGTCGGAGCGAGCCGGAGAAGCGGCACATAGAGAGTTTCTAAAATTTTGGGAAAGACGAAGAATTAATCTTATTATTGACTTTTCATATCCGCAATGGCTGAAAAATGCCACTGCATGTCGTACTTCGGTATCCTAAAGGTTCGACTGCCATAAATGAGGTCATGAAAAAGGACCCAAATCTCTCGAGCTATCTCTAGACACAAAACTCTTCAAATCGAGCAAACAATTAGCTTGAAACAGGCCTGACTTTTTCCTAGAGTATACTCAGAGACATTCTTTCGGTAGGGGACTACAAAGCTTCCTCTGATAGATTACGAACCATAGCAAAACGCTAACTTTAGACATAAAACTGAATGAATTAAACAGATCTTTAGAGAATATATTCATATCTACTTCTTTTTAAAAGCAGTTCTTTGAGAATGTGAAAAAATAGACTTTAAAGATTCATAGGGAAAAAGGAGAGTAAAATAATATTCTTTAGGAAACAAACGCTATGAGCTATGGGGAATCATATGTAAGATTGATAATAGGGAATATAAATAAAAGAAAATTGTAGTAAGGAAAAAATTTTATTTCATTCCAGTCGCGTGAATCCAGAGAAATCTCCTAGAGAGACCGTATGAAATAATTTGCAGTTGGAAAGAAAGGATTTAAAAAATGTAATTTTAATAAGAGAAGCTTCCAATATATTTAATATAAAAATAGCTCTTACAATCCATGTTAGCAGAACCTATTATTCTATTATCGTGGAAAGGGTAAATAAAAATTATAGGCAAATTATTAAGAGTATATAATAAGTTTCTTCCTCAAATATTTTCGTGAGGGTGTTTTTTTTTATCTATTTCTCAAAAAGACTAACTCAAGTAGTGCTGAAAGATTTAAGCCTTCCGAACCATAACTCATTGACTTTTGAATGAAATTACCTGTTATTTCTTATCTTTCATCCGACTTTGGCTCACAAACAAACTTGTATATTAGTTTCATTTTTTTTCCATTTTAATTAGAAATAATTGAGTTTCGGAACACGGTAAGTTCCAGGTATTACAGTAAAAATCTGTCGGTCTGCTTCATAACCTGTCTTAAGTTGGATCTTTTCTCCGTCCGTGACTCGCCACATGTTGCCGGTTTGCATGTTTATCGTCACCCGTCTATGACGTGCATCACATATTGGATGTGTGATATTCGTACTGTCCAAAGATCCAAGGATGTTTCCATTCGAGTTTAGTAATACAGAAAGTACATCGGTTGATAGTATGATGCGAAAATTATGGGGTTCTACTATCCCTTTAAGAGTAACATTGTCAGGAAAAGATACATGAGTTAATTTTAGTTGCCTGAGATGAGTTTCAGTAGATGGATACCTCCTAGAAGCCTGAATTCTGACTGGAGTCCGTCCTCTGACATCAGACTGAGGGTTCGCAGGTGTAGTAAGAGAAGCAGGCCTGGTAGGAAAATGACGAATGGCAGAAGGATGAGGTCCGCCATGAAAAGATTCGTAATTTGTATGGACGCCGCCAGGTGAAGAGACAAACTGCGAATTGAATTCTGTAAGAGGAAATAAAAATGGATGAATTTCGATGGCTGAAATATGTGTATTGATCAGAAGGATTGAATAGAGACATGTAATATATTCTAAATCAAGAGCTTATCTCATATACTGTGACGTTGAAAAATTTTTGTAACTGAAAATTTCTCAAAGATATACAATAGAAACAAAACCAAGTAACATAAATTATAAATATCAATAATTCAATGAATTATAAATAAAATATTAAAATTGCAATGAATGAATATAAGTTTTAGAAATATCTAAATAACTGGCAATATCTAAATACACAGTAAATGCGGCAATTGTCAAGGAATTAGGCTAAACGCAAAATTTCACATTATCTTTTTCGTAAATGCTCAATATTACAAAAGTTGTGAAACTTGATTGTTTGGACAGGAAATTTATCTAGCATTAGTGACATTATCCGCGCGTAAAAATGGTAAGGTTGAGGCAGAAGAGAAGTTAAAGGGGGGCAAACAAATGTTTCTGTGATTCAATAAAATTCTTTGTCTGCCGCCGGAGCGAAAACGCGAGTTTCCGCTCCGCTCAAACTCGCGTTTTCTCCCGTTGGCAGTCAAAATATCGTGTGCACCTCGCGAAAAAACACTCGTTTGCTCCACGTATAAAGTTGTCAACTCCTCGGCTTCGCCTCGGAGCTCAACTTTATACGTGTGGTGCAAAACTCGTGTTTTTCCGCAGCGGAGCAAAATGTACTATTATTTGACCTAATGTATTTGATTTGATGAAATTTGTATTCAAATCAAATTATTTATATGCATTGAAATTAAAGCTTTTATTAGGAAGAAGCCTGCTCTGCGCTCCTAGCATTTTTTCTGAGAAATTATCGTATATCCATCTTGCGCATTTTATTTTTTGTTTTAATCAAACAAATATTCATATGAATTCAAATATATTGTATTCAGGCAAAACTTTCATTTGAATGAAACAAATAGTATTAAACTAATATTTTGTTTGAATCAATAACGTGAATATTCTTCATTTATCAGAATTAAATCAATGTTTTGTTAACTCAAACAAAAAATTGATTTCTCTCAATCATATGATATCAAAGAAAATTTTTTATTATATTCAAGCCAACATTCTTCTCAGTGCAAAGATTTGTAAGGATTGATTATGTAATAATATCAGTAGATTATGATGCGGATACGCTCTCGCTTGTTTACTGAAATTAAGAAAATAAATCACATTCAGGTCATGATGAAATAATTAAATAAGATGACATAGATATTGTCACTTTGCAAAATCAGAATGTTTACATTTTAAGAATATTCTGCAATATCCGGAAATTTTTTGGATTAAATTTCCAGAAATTTTCAATTATGAAATTCCCAGAATTTCTCGTAACTAACGCAATTAACAACTTCCCAGTAGCACCGGAAATTTTCGTTCATTTATGGTAATTTTACCATAAATCTCAAAAATTTCCGGAACGAATTCATTTCAAATCGGGCAGACAGTCTACGCTCAAGTCACAGAATCATTTGCCTCCATTTGTTTTTCTAGATTTGTTTTTAGATTCGCCTACTGTGTAAAGTATATTCCATGATAGTCTGCCCTGTCTCCGCTCCTTCGAGATGAGAGAGACAATTTTTTTTGTCTGAAAAGAAAAATTCACGTTCTTCGCCAAAATGACACAAGATGAGAAAAAAGTCGCGAGAAGAAAATTATTTCTCCAAAAGAGTTCTGGAAACATGTCTCCTGACACTTTTTTGTATCTAGCGCTCCTTTCGAGATTTTTACTGAAATATATATAAAACCCGTCGAAATTTCTTTTTCTCAATAATTCAATTTTATGGTATCATACAAAACAAAGAAGAACGTTATTTAACAGTTCCAACAACAAATTACATCAAATTACAAAATTACACAATTCCATTGAAATCACCTCAAAGTTTTTCCTTTAAAATTCATATTTTTGAAATAATCAATTCTCTCATTTTTTTCTAACTTACTTCATTATCACCATAACATTGTTAAAACTGTTAAATTACGTCCTTTCTGGTTTTTCATCAAACCATAAAAGTGTATTCTTGATAAAAAAAATTCCGCAGAAATCCCGAAAATAACGCTACATAGTCAAAAGTGTCAAGAGGCATATTTCTAGAACTGTTTCAGAGAAACAATTTTGTTCTTTCGTTTTTTTTTTTCGTTTCTTGTATCGTTTTGGCAAAAAACGTGAATTTTCATTTTTCAGGCAAAAAAATGCTTCCTCTCATCTCCAAAGTCCGAGCACAGAGCAGACTGTCACGGAAAACTCTTTTCAGTAGGGCGAATCAAATCAAGTGAGAAACAAATCTAGAGCAGTGTTCGGGAAACTTTTTTCTCACTTTTCAGATACGGTCAGACCGGACCGGGCTTAATTTTTTCTACTACTTCTTGCTCTATTCACGTTCTATTTTCAGACCGCTGACTGAAAAATTAGGAATTTTAGAAATTGAAATTTTTTTCCCCATTCTCCAACAAAGGACGCTTGGTAGAAGGGTCGATCTGGCGGTGCCGCAGATAGCAGCCCTGAAAGTAGGTCACCGGGTAGTCAGGGTAAGGTACCCGACCCTGGTCAATGGCGTGCCGACTACTGATCTAGAGAAAAAAAACGCTGGGGTTTTTGAGTAAACGGATTTTGAACATTTTCAAAAAACCAGCCGCATTTTGGGAATTTTAATTCTTCTTCTTTAATTGTTTAACGAAATTAGAAATTGGACGAGAAGTTCCATCATGATCAGAAAGAGAAAGAGAAATACCTATATTATCCAAAGAAATATCATATTTTAAAAAAAAGACCATTTTTTGATAATCCGCGTTATCAATTTTTCAAATTCAAATACTTATAGCTTTGTCAAACCAATTTTTTCCAAATCAGTAAGGTACGTATCGTCTCATTTTTTTTTGAAGAACAATATTTTAGAGTGGTGCATAATTCTGTGACTTGAGCATTGACTGTCTGCCCGATTTGAAATGAATTGGAGAAAGCATTTTTTATCGTTTCTCAAACCAAAAATTCCCTGCATTTGTTACAAAAAATATCGTGTGCAACAGGTGCAGAAAGGAGGCAGTTGTCACTCTTGTAAAGTTTACAATACATGCCAACGGCTTATCTTCGCGTCGCTTCTAGCTGTTCTTCGGCATGCCTCCAGCTCTACATCGAATCGCCTACAACTCCCCTTCGAACGCCTCTGGCTGGTACTCGCTTGGAATCGCAAACTTTCCGCGCTTGTAACACAACATACTATTCTTTCCGTCCGAACTTTTTTGCTTAATGTTTCTTGCCCTTAATGTTCATAGGCATTCGCTCATATTGATAGTGCCATCTGAGTTTGAAAAACGCCGCTTTCGGCTGGTGCTTATCATTGAATTCGATTAGTCGAAATCCGGATGCTAAATCGAGTACTGAAAAATACTAGTCACCTCCTAATCTGTCCAGGTTGTCGGTGATATTGGTGAGCGGGTAGAAGTCATTAATAGTCTTTTCATTGAGGAATCGAAAGTCAGTGACAATTCGAAATTTAATTTCTCCTGAAGAGTCAAGCTTTATGGGTATAACTAACATAGGTGAATTATGTGGAGAAGTGCAATGGACGGTAATTTCATCCTGACACATCTCCTCTACACCGTCCGCAATGAGGGCCTTCTGTTTTTGCGCTTGTCTATAGGGTTTGATATGTACAGAAATTTCATCAGTTGTCGGTATATGATGTTTGACTAGTGTCGTGGTCGTCAGTTTTTTTCATCGGTGGCTGAGAGCCTATCGTTTCCAGCCTTGATACACATTTGCACTTGGGCTAGCTCTTTAGTATTGAGATAACCTTGATACACCTCTTTAGAAATATCCTCAATTCTAGCTTCCAACGAGAGGGTATGATGATGGGCATCATAATCATTTCCACTAGAATAAATAGGGAAAACAAATGCTAGTAACTCCTGCGAGAGGATCTCGATTCCAACTTTTACTCTCTCGTGATCAGCGCTAATACCTGGCAGATTCCGTTCCTATTCATAACAAGCGACTTCCTGATATATACGCCCTCTTCGGCCGTTATTAAAGGCAAGTAGCCTTAAGCTAGCAAAGAATTTCGTACTGGAATGGGAATCTGTTGGGCCGCTCGAGCTTTAATAATGAGGAACCTGGGGATTTGTTTAATTTCTGTGGTTTGGTCCTCTCTGACTTTCATTGACTCAGAGTCGATAAAAGGAATAGGATCTCATGGTCGAGAATGTGATATGACTGTGTGGTTTGAGTAGTAGTTGGATGATGGATTATTAGAGGATTGAGGGCTCTTTGGATATTGTGGATTTTTAGAAGATTGTGAGGAATTTGCGTACTGCTGGGGATGAGAAGGTCGTGCGTAGTTAGAATACTGAAGTTTGTCCGGCCCTTGTCTGCTCAAAATTCCTGTGGGCTGCGTTTTGAATTCTTTGTTATCGCAAAGGTACCTAGGGCTTGAGGACGGAGCACGATCACTATATGGTTGACCTGATCTAGAATCATTATGGTATCGATCGGATCTACGATCATCGTTATGGAGACTGTTCCGATCATCTTGATAGTATCTCTTAGGGGTGTTACCATAGGATCGACCATAGTATGGGGAATAACTTCAATTGTCCCCTTGCGGTTCGTTCAGTCTAAATTCTTCCGCAAGGTGATGGCTTGACCTAGAGTCAGTTTGGTGATCGTGAATGGTTTTTCGAGATTGATGTGAAACACAGAAGAAATTGTGGAATGCTCCCGAAGTGTGCCTTTTTTCCTTGGCATGTTGAACAAATTTAAACGCTTCTTCGAGAGCGGAAGGATCTTTGGCATCTGCTGATGCAGAAAGATCATGAGGCAAGTATCGCGTGCATGTATGCTACCTCATGCGCAGCCTCTGCACCTCCTATATATGAATGCAGCTGATCGTAGTATTCGTTCACCGACGCATTTCCTTCATCACTAGATGATATATTTTGTTGAAATAATATTCAAACGGTTTCCCAAGCGCAAAACGATCTTTAAGTAGATCAGTAAAATATCTGATCGTTTTCACGGTGATTAGGAAGGTCACCGTTGAAACTATTCCGTTAGTTTCTGTTTTCAGTGGAGGTAGGAGGAAATGCATTGTCTCAATTCTGCTGGTTTTTGTCGGAATAATACCCAGACCTGACATGGAAAAATTGTTTGCAGATACAGTAAAGAAACAACTGAGTTGTTTCGATATGGAATCAGGCCGAACAAGAAGACCCTAAGGTGCTCCTTGTAGGAGAGGACAGTTTGTTGCTCACAGGCGCAAGAATGAACCTGGAAGCGTAACAGTGGGGACTGACGCGAATGTTCTGTCCCAAGCTTCTAATCCCCATAGGGTGGTCAGCCGCTTCACCTTTACATATATGAATATAACCCAGATCCCGTGTCGGTCGACATTTTTAGGCAATTTCTTAATATTTAGATACTAACTTATTATCTTGTTTTTGTAAAGTAAGCGTATTTTGTAGGGATGTACGTTTTGTTTACACTCTCTAATTTTTTTTCGAATATCTCTTTTTGTTTTCGTAATTTTCTCCCATTAGGAATCTAATAGGTCAAGGGAAATTGTAGAGACCTACAGGGCTACTAGTTCAGCTGTGGATTTATGTATATACAAGCTCAAATAATTCATATCTCCAAAAAATTTCGCTTAAAGTGTTCTCAAGAGGGGTGCTTTCAGAGAAAACCTTGAAGGTAATGGGTCGAGCATAAATGTTAACCTTTAATTCGACTTTTCATATTACTTCAACGAGTTGGTGATTTTAATAAAGATTCTCTGTAATTTTTTTTTTAAGGAGGAGAAATCAATTACTTTAGTAACACTACTATAATCAGGTGATGGGGAAAGTTTTCTTGTACTGATAATCGTTCGCGTCCGTTTTTTATGATAGGGGAATTTGCAGTGACGGCGTCGGGTATTTCTTCACCTATGCGAGATGTAGGTAGAACAATTAGGACAAAGCGTCTATCAATTATTACATTTATTTCGTTTCTCAGTTGACTACTATAAAGTGGACTTGTAAAAGGGAGCACCTGATCAGACCTTAGTGAGGCACGAAAAATCCATGTACATGGGCTAAGTGCTCTGTTACAAGTAGGCCTGTAATTCCTCTAGAATTGCTGAATCCCAGGGTCTTGCACTAGAGATAACTAAAAATGGAAATTCCACCTCTTCGATTATCATATTTTCTGTCACTATTGTACGGGAAACTACAGGTTCCTCAGTGAATTCGTACGCCGGGGCTGCTAGAAACGAAATATTTAAACTACTTTTCTCATTGAAATTCGTAGGAATCCGGTCTTCAAAAAGAAGTTGTACGCGTCCCCGTTGAAACATGTCAGAATTAATTCCAACGAGTTGCTTCTATGACTGATTGAGGATTGAATTTAGATTCCACAATCACTAGAATCCGCTCCTAATCCTTTGAACGAAACGATTCAAAAGTATACTCATGTAAAACAGTCATAAAATTTCAAAATTGAAAATAATCACCCAGGTCACCTTCCGATAATTCCAAGTTACTTTCCCAATCTAACAATCGAATTCAACCACCCCTGAAATCCACCGCTAGTTATTTCAACGATCCAATTCCAAAGTGTCTCCAAGTAAAACAGCCATACAATTTTCAAATCGGAAGTAATGACCCAGGTCACCTTCAGGAAGATACAGCTCCTCTTCACAATCCAACCACATTATTCCGCAACCCCTGGAATACGCAACCTCTAAAATCCTCTCCTAGTCCTTTGAACGAAACAATTTCAAAGTCCAACCATGTAAAACAGCCATAAAATTTTCAAATTGAAAATAATCACAAAGGTCACCTTCATAAAAATCCAAGTCATATTCCATACCCTACAATAATATTCAACAGCCCCCAAAAACAATCCCTAGTTCTTTTAGCAAAACAATTCTAAAGTGTTTCCAAATAAACAGCTATACAATTTTTAAATCAAAAATAATCACCCAGAACACCTCCAGAAACCCCAAAATGATATTCAGTAAACCCGAAACAGAAACCTTGGGGAATACTCTGGTTAGATTGACAACATAACCTGGAGTTTTCTGGAGATGATCAGTGTGAATATTTTAAAACAAAAAATTTTATGGTTATTTTACATAAAGCCACTTCGGAATTGTTTCGTTGAAAGTGATAAGGGTCGTTTTTGGTGCTGATGAATATTCTCGTGGCGTTGGGAACATGACTTGGAGTTTTTTTAAGGTGAACTCTGTGGCCAGTTTCAATTAAAATATTTTCTGAATATTTTACTTGGAGATGCTCTGAGATTGTTTTGTTTGGAGTGATAGGGGTGGTTTTTGCGGATTGTTGAATATTATTCTTTTTACTGTTTAATCAATTGCAGGAGGTCTGAGAGGAGAAATATTATTGTTGACATTGATTATCAGTATCATTAATCGCGGAAAATAGTAATTTGTCATGAATGATTGGGAAAGTGAAAGTTTTGTAAGAAATAATAATTGTTTGAATAAATAAAAATTACTTGACAAGTACATGTAAACTTGTTCCTTGACGCATAGGAACAATTGATGCCAAAAAAGTGCATAAAAGGTTTGAAGTTTCTATGTTTACTCAACACTTTCTAAGTGTAAAAATTAATAACAATCGATTTTAAATGTTGATGTTGGAAAAAATGCAAATGTTTTTGAGTGCTGTAACTGTAGTCCCAGCCAAGGGGTGCCACACACACTTCACGCAGCGGTACACGTAAACGGAACTTTGTTGCTCTGTAGTTTCTAAACAATGGAGCGCGCAACATTCTTTAATTAAAATTTTTGTTTTATTTTTTCGATTTCTATCCGCCGTTTCCGGCGGGCACACAGGTGGTGAGGCACCCTATATAACAACTTAATATTACAAGACGAGACAATTCCACGGTAAGCCATTTGCAAATTACTTAAACGTGATCCTTTGTCCATTTTATTTAAAAACTCGTCTTTCTATTTATGAGAAACCTAATCACGCAATCTTAGGTAATCACGCAGATTCAAACTATCTTGCATATGTTTGAGTTAATCACGCAATTAAATATTTTAAAAAAGATTATTCATAAAATTATAGTTCTGATACGAGTTTCATTCACCAGAAAAAATGTAAGCGAATGAATATACGAAGAGTGTCTCTCTTACAGAAAACCCTTTCGATTTATTAATTTATGACCATTCTTGGAAATAATTGGAGGTTCTCGTACAATTTTCAAGTCCTCATTAGATTCTGTTCCGCATCACTCATTTTAGTAGGGATTACCGAAATATAAACGGATTGCTTTTTTATGTTTGTTCGCGACGCGACGAACTCTCATGTACTATACACTGTCATCTTTAAACTAAGAACGCATTCGAACCAAGTGTGCATGCGTTCATCTTTTTTGAAATGCTTTCAACAAAATATTTCGGATGATTCAACCAAATGTTCGTTCTTGATTGTAGAAAAATGCTCTCTTGAACTATTTGGTAGATTCAACTAAAAAGTGGTGTACAAAAAACAAAGTTATTTTTAAAATCAACAAACCGATTCAACCAAAAACTTGTATTATTACGAGCAAACGAGGATCGTCAACTGAAGAAAAGTTTCGTTAATTTCATCAAAATATCTTCTGAATTCAACCAAATACGGTCAACAAATCGACTATGTTGAATAAAAAACATCTTCTTCTGTGTCCAGATACTCAATCCTTAATTTGATTCATAAATATAAAAGAGACATTAATATTATGAGTACATGATCATTGGGGGGATCGTTTTGTTAAAACCTATAAGGCTACCTTGTTGATTCGCTTCTTCGTTATTCATCCCCAGACGTGACAGAAGGTCCTTTGTCTCTTTGGGCAACGTACCTGATGATATTTCTGTGAAAAGACAAACAATTTATGAGTGCAATGCTAAAAATGTATTTCAAATGGTAAATGCGTGATTCGATCATTTCATTTTATTTTATCTAGGCCAGCATCAGCCTATTGCGGTTACTTCTTCAAAATGTTGATACTGAAGTATAATATTCGCGCTCGACATGCATTATAAAATTAAAAAAAGCTCTAATTCTACAATTTGAATTTTAATTTATTCGTGTCGACTATGGTGAGACTTTAATATGGTGTGATCGCAGTTATGTCAATTCCGCCCTTAATTTTGAATTTCAACAGTGCCAACCTGGACAATGAAATATTATTCAACAGGATGGGTCGAAAATAAAAAACTCTGAAATTCGAAAGCAATACAACTTGACAATGTAGCTTATTGGGATCATACAAAAAAATATAATTACTATTTGAAAGCCTTTAAAACCTCTTATCTCCAATGTGGTTGTTGCAAAAACTATCGTGTGCATTATGGGAAAAAGCGGTGATTTGATACTCGCGTGATTGCTGCCCTCGTTTCGCTCCGGCGGCAAACTCCACGCTCATTTCAAATCAGCTGCCTATGTCCCATTACGTACAATATGCTGCTTTTATATTCCAAAAGGTCAGAAAGTTCTTCCTAATTTTTTACTAATTTTAATCAATCATTTTCTACAAGATGATTCCTATATAGTTCATTTGTTTTCGGAAGAAAATTTTCAGCAGCTTTGCAAAAAGAAAAAGAATTTGTCGGGTGCTTGAAAACTTTCTAGTGGAAAAATTTTACTAGGGAAAAGATCTCCAAAACCCAGGAATCATAATTGGAATTACAGCAAATTGTCAAAATTTGGAATTTTGTATTCAATAAAATTTTTTTTCTAATGTTTCTATGCCAAAAAGTCTACATATGAACAGAATGATTACCAAACCACAAGTTATACAGATAATTTCCTTGGATACCAAAATCAGAATTTAAAAAGCTTCTATGTTGAAGTCTATGTTGAAGAGCTTCCACTTGCTCAGGAACTGAAGAAAATTTCAAAAACTCTGCAAACAAGAAATTTTTAAACATTTTTTTCAAGCACGAAATTCAATTTTGAACACCTGGTGCGACACCTGATTTCCGGGAAACATCCAGACTAAATATAGAGTAAATTCTGGTGATCCTGGATATAAAATTTCAGGAGACTTCCTGTAGAATTTTATGTTAAGCACCTGGTGCGGCGCACAAAACACGGAAACCATCTAGACTAAATTTGGAGTAAATTTTGGTGATCATGGATATAAATTTTCGGGAGACATTCTGCAAAAATTTTATTTTGAACACCTGTTGCAACACCTGATGCCCGGAAACCATCTAGACTAAATTTAGAGTAAATTTTGGTGATTCTTAATATCAAATTTCAGGAGACTTCCAGTAGAATTTTATTTTGAGCACCCGGTGCGGCACACATAACACGGGGACTGTCTAGACTGAGTTTGGAGTTAATTTTGATGATCCTGGATATCAATTTTTAGGAGAATTCCTGTAGAATTTTATTTTAAGCACCTGGTGCGATACCTGATGCTCGGGAACAATCTAGACTGAATTTGGAGTTAATTTTGGTGATGGCGGATATAAAATTTCAGGAGACTTCCTGTAGAAATTTATTTTAAAGACCTAGTGCGACACCATATGCTCGGGAACCATCTCGACTAAGTTTGGAGTCAATTTTTGTGATCCTTGATATCAAATTTCAGGAGGCTTACTCTGGAATTCTATTCTAAACACCTGATGCTACACCTAATACACGCGAACCACCAAGACTAAATTTGGAGTGAATTTTGGTGATCCTGGATATCTAATTTCAAGAGGCTTAATGTAGAATTTTATTTCAAGCACCCGATACGACACCTAATACATGAGAAACATCTAGACTAAATTTGGAGTCAATTTTAGTGATCCTGGATATCAATTTTTAGGAGACTTCCTGTAAAATCTTATTTTGAGCACCTGTTGCGACACCCGATACACGAAAAACATCTAGAATGAATTTCGAGTCAATTTTAGTGACTCTGGATATTATTTCTAGTAGACTTCCTCTGGAATTTTATTTTAAACACCTGGTGTGACATCTGATGCTCGGGAACAATCTAAACTGAATTCGGAGTTGATTTTTGTGACCCTGGATATCAATTTCTAGGAGATTGCCTGTAGAATTTCAATTTAAATACCTAGTGCGACACCTGATGCTCAGGAACCATCTAGACTAAATTCGGAGTGAATTTTCGTAATCTTGAAAATCAAATTTCAGGAGAGTGCCTGTAGAATTTCATTTTAAATGCCTGGTGCGAGACCTAATGCTCAGGAACCATCCAGATTAAATACGGAGTGAATTTTCGTGATCGTGGATATCAGATTTCAGGAAAGTGCCTCTAGAATTTTATTTTAAACACCTCGTGCGACATCTGATGCTCGGGAACCATCTAGACTAAATTTGGAGGTGATTTTTGTGATCCCGGATATCAATTTCCAGGAGAGTGCCTGTAGAATTTTATTTTAAGCTCCTAGTGCTCGGGAACCATTTAGACTAAATTTGGAGTTGATTTTGGAGATCCTGGATATCAAATTTCAGGAGACTTCCTGCAGAATTTCATTTTGAACACCTGGTGCGACACCTGATGCTCGCGAAACATCTAGAATAAATTTGGAGTCAATTTTAATGATTCTGGATATCAATTTCTAGTAGACTTCCTCTGGAATTCTATTCCAAACACCTGATGCGACACCTTATACACGCGAACCACCTAAACTAAATTTGGAGTAAATTTTGGTGATCCTGGATACCAAATTTCAGGAGACTTCCTGTAGAATTTCATTTTGAACACCTAGTGCGACAGCTGATGCTCGCGAAACATTTAGAGTAAATTTGGAGTGATTTTTTTGATTCTGGATATCAAATTTCAGGAGACTACTTGTAGAATTTTATTTTAAAAACATAGTGTGACATCTGATTCTCGGGAACCATCTAGACTAAATTTGGAGTGAATTTTGGAGATCCTGTATATCAAATTTCAGGAGACTTCCTGTAAAATTTTATTTCAAGCAACCGGTACGACACCTAATACATGGGAACCAGCTAGACTAAATTCGGAATTGATTCTTGTGATCCTGGATATCAATTTTCAGAAGATTGCCTGTAGAATTTTATTTTAAAAACGACACCTGACGCTCAGGAACCATCTAGACTGAATTCGGAGTGAATTTTCGTGATCCTGGATATCAGATTTCAGGAGAGTGCCTGTATAATTTTATTTCAAGCACCTCGTGCGACACCTGATGGTCGGGAACCATCTAGACTAAATTTGGAGTTGATTTTTGTGAACATGGATATCAATTTCTAGGTGAGTGCCCATTGAATTTCATTTTAAGCACCTAGTGCGACACCTGATGCTCGGGAACCATCTAGACTAAATTTGGAATTAATTCTGGTGATCCTCGATATCAGATTTCAGTCGACTTGATGTAGAATTTTCTTTTGAGCACCCAGTGCGACACCTGATGCTCGGGAAACATCTAGACTAAATTTGAAGTCAATTTTAATGATTCTAAATATCAATTTCTAGAAGACTTCCTCTGGGATTCTATTCCAAACATCTGATGCGACACCTATTACACGCGAACCACCTAGACTAAATTTGGCGTTAATTTTGGTGATCCTGGATACCAAATTTCAGAAGACTTCCTGTAGAATTTTATTTCAAGCATCAGGTACGACACCTAATATACGGGAACTATCTAGACTAAATTCGGAGTAATTTTTGTGATCCTGGATATCAAATATCACGAGACTTCCTGTAGAATTTTATTTTAGACACCTTTTGTGACACATGATGCTCGGGAACCATCTAGACTAAATTGAGATCGAACTTTAGTGATCCTGGATATCAAATCTTAGGAGACTTCTTGTAGAATTTTATTTCAAACAACCGGTACGACACCTAATACACGGGCACCATCTTGATTAAATTCGGAGTTGAATTTCGTGATCCTGGATATCAATTTTCAGGAGATTGACTGTAGAATATAATTTTAAATATCTAGTGCGATACCTGATGTTTGGGAACTTTAGACTAAATTTGGCGTGAATTTTGGTGATCCTAGTTACCAAATTACAGGAGACTTCCTGTAGAATTTTATTTCAAGCAACCGGTATGACACCTAATACACGGGAACCATCTAGACTAAATTCGGAGTTGATTTTTGTGATCGTGGATATCAATTTTCAGGAAAATTCCTGTATAATTTCATTTTAAGTACCTGGTGCGACACCTAATACACGGAAACCATCTAGACTTAATTTGGAGTCGATTTTGGTGACTCTTTTTATCTGTTTCTAGGAGATTTCATGTAGAAATTTATTACAAAGACGTGATGCGATACCTGATCCGCGGGGACCATTTAAACTAAATTTGGAATCAACTTTTGTGACCCTGGACATCAATTCCTAGGATTCTTCCTGCAGAATTTTATTGTGACGACCTGGTGCATCATCTGGTGCACTTAAGTCGTTCTGTCGCGAATAAAGTGGTCACATATTACTCATATAGTGTAAAAACTATCCACAATTTCTCGAAGATTATATCCTTGCTGAGTTGTTGCAACGCCCGAAAGCTGCCGAGTACGACTTTCCGGATCAGCTTCCGATTTCTGAACACAAGATATTCTTAACAATATTCTAAACTATATTAGTTCCTCGATAAGGCTTTCTGTACATTGTAATCAATCTGCCCTGGATATTTTGCCCTGGGCCACGAGTTCTCCTGGTTTCAAAAATCGCGAGGGCCATGTAAGGCTTTCATGACGGGGCCACTTTTTAAAGCTCGGACAAGATGGGGAAACTTCTACTTTGGATTACATTACATTTGACAAAAAAAATAGTCGGAAATTTAGAATGATCCACATAGAGCCGCATGAAAAACCAGATAAACAGAATTCAATATACTGACCAAGTGCCGGATAGAACCAGCATTAAGTCACATACAAAAGCCGTGTAAGTATCCAGATAGTACCCAAAAAAGACCGGGTATGGTAAAATGGGCACCAAAAGAATTTCACATAGAGCCGTATCGAAAAAAGACATATAAAAAGATTCTATGCACCGGTCAAGTGTCGTATGGAACTGGATTAGAAGGAGGACGCAAATACCGTAAAGGCTTTCGGATAGAATCTCATAAAAATCCAAATCATATCAAACTCTCTACCTAAAGGCGACGTGGAGCAGTATGGATTGGACGCGTGTTAATTACATTCTACATGGTAGAAATAAAGTTTTCTTGTTTTTATATTGCACGTTTATGTGAAATTATTCTACACTTATGATATTTAATCATTCGATTTCAAAATAAAAATGAAGTAATTTAATAAATTTATGTGAAAAGGAAGTCCTAAAATTCAGTCTTATTATTATACTTGAGTAGCAAAAAGATGATATTAATTAATTGTATACTTGCCCAGAGCCGGTAATATGTGTGGGCCCTTTCGCGGTTACAAATCAATTTTGCCATTCAATGAGATTCAATGAGGTTGTCTTGTGGGGGCCCTCCAGATGTGGGGCCCCCTGGGCCGCGGCCTCGCCCGCCCCCTAATTTAATGCTGCCCTGTACTTACCAATCGAATTCAAAATCACGACCAAGGTGGAGACCACAGTGTAACTGATCCTCATTTTTTCAAGATACAGGAAAAACTGATTAACGCAGAATTTTGAGAAGAACGTAACTAATGAATATTCTGATGTTTCATGTATATATACTATTCTGACATGTTTGTATTTTTCCCCTTCCCGAGCACAGATCGTAAAAAGCTTATTTATAGAGCTTGGTATCAACATAACTTTTTTTTCGCAACACATAATGTATGTCTAAAGCAAACGTGGATTAAAGGCTCATATGATATATCGAAAAAGAATTTCAAGGCGCAAATCTGTTCATTTTAAGAAGATCTACAGATTTCTTTGTTGGACCATATGTTTGGATAACGCATAGTTTTTGTTTTAACAATAGAAATAGCTCATGAAAAGAGTTTCATTGCGATCATCAAATTTTCCATATGAGCGCATGCAGCAAAATCGAGAGTACAGCGCAACTGTTATGATGAAGATGAGTTCCTTAAGGCTCTGTTGATTTCCTTTTCAATTTAGAAATTTCAAACTCTTTAATTATAAACGTTTAAGTTTCAATGAAAAAGTTAAAAACGTTTTTGGTATAGTTTCTAATGTATTATTATACAGGATGTTTCTTTTAATTTGAGACATCCAAATATCTCAAGAAATACGCATCTAACGAAAAAAATGTCCGTGATAAAAACTATCTATTTTCCAGGGGGAAAAGCGACCCCACAAAAGTTTATTCCACACCCCACCCCCTGGGCCAAATAAATTAAGTAGTGACAATTATGAAAATGAAACAGATGTGGATCAATGTATATAGGAAATGTTCATTTGCTTAAACTCTTCCAAAAATACAATTTTTTAATGTCACGAAATAAGTAGCAGTCGTTGATACCTTTGCTCTACATTTTGTTTTTTCAATTCTTCACATTTGTCTCTTTCCAATATCATAGTATTAATCATGGAGTAATAGTAAAGAGACCAAATTATGTGTCAGAAATTTGGTCCACATTCTTCCAAACATAATTCAGGGGGAAGTGGTACGCTAAATTGTAAAGGTTCGCCTCGTTCTGAGCGGAATATCTGCGAGAGGTCTTTCATTGGTGGGTTATTCATGATTCAAATTTTACCGCCAACGAACAACAAATTTTAAAAATTTCTCTTCCATTCCTCTCGCAGATATTCCACTTGAACCGAGGCGATTCTTAACAATTTAGCGTACATCCTCCTCAAACTATATCCGATAATTCGAGGTTCATGTTTCATTAGCGCGAATTGTCGTTTGGTCTCCTTACTATCACTTCATTCTATTAATACTTTTACAGATAACAATGACAATTGTGCGTAATTTCGATTTTTCAAGATTCGATTTCAAAGATTTTTACATTTCACCAAAAAGGGAAGAATAACCGTATCGAAATAATTGTAATCTGTAGCCTTGTTATCTTTAGCACATAATTTATCACCGTTATCAAATACGCTGAGCCTCAAGCAAGTACCAATAAAAAAAACAGATCTTATCTAAAACGTCAGGTGTGACTTCCAAGGCTCCATACTTTGTTTAAAGATTCATCTTATTCCATATAAGGCAACGTTGGTTAAATAATGCGTACTGAATCAATTTAACAACTATTCTAAATCATTGAACTAATGTAATTAAATTCTCACTAGGTCTGCACAATTCATAAATGTAGATTTAATTAAGAGTTAATTTTATATTGCACAGTATCCTAAATTTTTTCTCTTTCATAAAATCTAAATAGGCATGAAATGATGAATATAAAATAATAAATATGTAATGAATAAATAAGATAAATAAATAAAAATTGAATTTTTCTGCGAATATTTTACTTTACAAATTGAACCAAATGGCATACTTTGAATTCTCAGCACGTGCCGCCGATGAAACATCCTGAACAAATTCGACCTTGAAAAAACTTAGATCTTCATTGTCAGTAGCAGTTGAATTATTAATTGCGCCAAGTCTTGAAATAGGTGATAAAAGCTCTATCTTTCGACCAGTTGAATCTTTCCTGATGGACCTTTACTACCTTTACTCATAAATATTTACACATTTGATAATTTATTTGAATACTGAATAATTATCTTCATTTTTCAGTTCAGATTCGTAATGAGAGACCTCAATAACCACGTTACATTGAATTTCAGCTGAATTCAAGGATTTTCAGCACACTCGACAGTCATATTGAATCCTCTGTTTTGTTTTTCACCTTTCTTGCCTCAGATTCGCAATCAGCAATCCCAAAAAACCCCTTAATACTTAATATCAGCTAAAAACAAAGTTCTTTTAGTGACAAGTTTTAGACGGATTTGAAAAGGCTTTCATATTTTGACCAGCTGTATGCGATTCCGTCCCACTGTGTGTCATAGATAGAAAATTGTCTTTAATTTACAGTGAACATTTTTTGTCTCATTGAACTGTCTTTATTTGAATAGTTCTTCCAGTACAAAACTTGGTTTGAACAGACGAATATGATGCAATTAAATTGCTCCAGCGTACCAGCAATTTTTTATTAGAATTATTTTGCTTAGAGCATTCAATCTTGCCAAGCTGTATAATGTCTAAAATGGATTTCAAATTTTTTTTTCATTTATATGGGGAACTTCATAAATAAAGTTTCCTATTATATTTTATCATGAATATTTTTTCCCAAATTACTTGTCCAACTTTGATTTCATAAATTGATGTAGTTGTAGTTGGTAGATGTTTTTACTGGGATTTCTTATTTAACCAACAAAATCTCTAGATATGAGTTAACAAAATCCTAGTAATGCAAATTCTGGTTCAACAATTCAGTATACCCAATCAAACAGTCTGATGTTCCACTAATTTCATATATTTAATAATATTTTTTAGAAAGTCTGACAGAAAATGGAGTATCGTTTAATTTTGTCGAACATAGTCCATTTAACATTCTCATTTTGACGGACTAGAGAAATCTACTACCATATTGACTGGAATTGAAACTGAAAGGTCAGTTACACCAGCCCCCCCCCCAATCATAATTTTAGAATTTCTTCAGCACACTGAATTGCGCCGCAAATGC